>CM049885.1:3134941-3222441 GCA_027474115.1 Schizopygopsis malacanthus
TTTTTTTTTTTTTAAATTTATTTGATAATTTTATTTTCATGAAAATTAAAGTAAAATGAGAAATGAGAATTATCTGAAATAAAACACGTTTTTTTTTTTGTTAATGTTGATTTTATTTCAAATAATGACATTTTATTATGGTTTTCAGTTTTAGTTCATTATAATAACCTTGATCCATCAGAGAGAATAATCTTTGGACAAGTTATTTACTCATCAAGATGAATAAAGCAATGTGTCTTCATGCTTTCTGGCTTTGATAGATAATTAAAATAAATCATCTGTTGCAATGTGTCATCCATCACTGAGCTAAAACATGATGAATATTAACAGATGGTTACAGACACTGAGGCGTCTGTTTAAGTTTTAATGAATAGAACCTTTAAAGGGTCACATTTTACACTTTTGCATCTCAGTTTTTCCTGAGCCCACAAGGGGTGACCCCGAATAGTCGATGATTCGATGCTTCGATAGGAGGAGCCTGATTCGACTCCTAATCTCAGTCGAATATTCGCTGAGGTGTTATGATCGTGCGGTTTTGGCTATATCGGGGGTGCTCAAATGTCTGATAGAACATGTCTAATAGAACAAAATGTCTGTTCAGAACTAACGGTTTTCTCCTAATAAGTTAATACAGCCTGTTATGATAATGCTGTAAATAAGAATCTGGAAAGAAAGAAGCCATAAATAAATATCTTAACATGCATGAATGAATCCAACCACCCGTATAGTTTTAAATTTCACTTTTCATAATGCGTGACCGACAGAGGAGCATCTTGGCGGCAGGGATTTAAATCTTTAACACAACTCAAATTGAGTGAAAGACAGGATTTTTTCCCCCGAACAGGTAGGGTACTAGTTATTTCAAAACACTTTCGCTGCTTTATAGTGTATCTAGGCCTGCTATTATATATCTCGAATGAGAAGCATTTGGTTGAGTTGCGCTGCAGTAAAAGCGCTTCATTGTAGTAGGCTACTACGGTGATTATCTCTTCAGCACACATTGCGAGCAGGACAAACAACAATAATATTAATGACTATGACTGGGACTGTCATATACATAACATTATAATGAGAACACTATTATAATAAAACACTTCGTTGTGTGTTTAGCTGCCGTGTTTCTGCATGTTGTTGCATGAAGAGCGCATCCACATAATGAGTTCATTCAGAGTCGCAGACACGTTCACTTGTGCACTCGGGGCATTTTGTGCAGATAGCCTGTAAAGTCGTGACATAAATAACGAAGCGTATTCTGTATGAGAGAAATGAGTTGAATCCCATTCATTTAAAAGAAGAGCTATCATATGCTTCATTTTACTGGTCATCTTCAGCATGTGTGGCTCAAAACTGAAATGCAGAACATTAATATCTATGGCATATAGCCTACATAACGTTAGAGCACCATTTAATTATTTTTGTGAATTCTTAGGGTTTCGCTGACGTTTAATGTTAACCATGTTTTAATCAAAAAATAAAACATTATTTTCCCTGTGTGTTTAAGTCAGTAATAATTACTGTTGAATGTCTGACTTGACTCTTGGTAGGGCTGCGACAACTAATCGATAAAATTGATTATTATTGATTATGAAAATAATCGACAACGATTCTCATTATTGATTAGTCGGGTCTGCCCACAGTGCACGTCCAGCTTCAGCCGGTTGGGTCAAATTACAGCACTGAATAATGCATTTCTATGGAGAAAATGCATCTAAAAATAGTGGAGGAAACAGAATGAGATGCTGCGGGAGAAGTACGTGATCCAAGCTGCCCAAAACATGATCATTCTTTATTTTAAACTTTAATTTAAATTAGCATAAATTAGATAGGCGCTTTGACAGATGCATGTGCGTCCTCAGCGCAAAAACATTCAGTTTACGGTCATATGATATCCTTATCTATAAATGTCACAAATTCACGCGAGCATTTCTATTTTTGCATAAAGGTCCGTCTTGACAGTGAAGTTTAAAATACCGAATGAGCGGCAGAGGTGCGTGCACGCGGCACACGTCAGAAGAAACACAGAGGGAGACACTTAAAAGACTATTCAGAGCAAAAATATCCATTGTGCTGAAAGACCTGTTGTTGAAAGTTCATTTAAGGTTTAAAAGTCAACATGCAGTGTGAGTATTTTATGAGAGTAGGAACTTTAAAGGAATAACAGCGTGTAATTCTGAATATAAATATCAGACGCTTCATGGCTTTTACAGGATAAAGAAATGACAGAAAGACGTGACTGTGATCAAAGTGAACATGTGTTCCTGCAGAACATTACTCTTACCTTTAGCTTAACACCGAGTTTGTGTTTATATTCTTCTTTATTATACATTTTTAATAGAGATTTAAACTATATTCACTATATGCAATGCTTAAATTTATTAAAACAAATGCATGTAAGGTTTGTGCCACTGCTGCTATAATATAATTATTGCTGTTATCCATGAAAGAAAGGCAGAGCGCTTTATAGTGGATTTATTTTTCAGATGCTCAATTACAGTCAGAAAGTACAAAAACAAAGCCAGCAAGAATGAAAGCTGTTGCAAGGCATAGGAGGCCATTTTTTGTTGTTATGTGAATTAATAATAGTTGTTTCAGTTTGTTAAGTGCCCAATAAATGACAATAGCTTTTTGACAGATTGCTAAAATATTTGTGTTTTCTCTTTATGATGACAGGTGGTTTAACAAATTGCTAAAAGCACTGTATGTTTTCATAACATTCAGTTGATTTGATGAACATTGGGCAGAACGTGGAAGTGTTTTTTGTCAATAAAAGGATTTTTATATCCGATTAATCGAAAGAATAATCAGCCAACTAATCGATTATCAAAATAATCGTTAGTTGCAGCTCTAACTCTTGATAATGTATTTTGCCCCGCCCCCAAACATATGATTCGACTATCAGTCGAATATTGGCACGATTCGAAAATTCAGATTCGACTATGAAAATCCTTAGTCGAGGACACCGCTATAGCCCACTTATAATGTCAGTAAAGGTTTCCTGCGGTAAAAACGGTTGTAAATTAGTATAGTTTCATGTTTTAGACCAACTCCCTGAAAATTAAACAGCTTGTGCCACACGGCATATTTAAGAATTCTGTATGCAAATGACCTCTGTTGTGATTGGCTAAGTTAATTTGACACGGGTCAAGTTGGTGATAAATAAGTGTTTATTTATAAATGTGGGTGGTGATATATTAATTCAAATGTATTATTTTTGGACTAGTTAAAGAGATATTAAATATGAACATACATGGTAGATTTATAAAATAGAGATTCAAAGCAATAAAAACAAAACCAGCTTGCTACTATATGTCGAATACAACTACATCATATACTGTATATTACCTGAAAATATTAATAATGAAGCTTGAGAGAAAACATGCACCTCACCCTCTGAAACTCCCACTTCTCGATCATGTGATCCACTTCTCCTCCGAGAACCATGATTTTGGAATCGTCCAATAGCAGGAGGCCGTTTTTAACCTGAACGGCCCCCAGGAGCTTCACTTTGGTTCCAGGAGGAGTGTTCAGACTGAAAGTGGGGAAATCAAATTAAAGTGTTAAATTAATTGCTTTCTTTTAAAGAAACTGAGTGAAACACTGAACACTGCTCACCCAGGCTGCATTTCAAAAATAGAGTAAAATCAGTAATATTATTATGATTTAACAAATGTTTTGTACTTATATATTCTAATATATTTTAAAATGTAATTTGTGCCTGTGATGAAAAGCTGAATTTTCAACATCATTAATCCAGTCTTCAGTGTCACATGGCCCTTCAGAAATCATAATAATATGGTGTTTTATAACAAATTTGGAGTTTAATTGTAATAATGTCTTGATATTCTTCAAATAGGCATAATTTCCTTCCTTTCCATAATTTTTCCTTTTGATTTGTGGTATAACGTGACCCAGGGATTTCTTGAGTTTTCCAGAGATTCGCCCCCAAAATAGGTCAGTTTTTTTATTTGGCGTCTGCAATGACTTTCCCCCCCAAAAAAGAGGAGTGCAATTCATAATTGCACTTCTCTGCTTTACTTGCTTCTATTTCCTGGTTGTCAATCAGGTTTTTTCTCCGATGTGTTTCAGCTTTAGTTAGTGTGGGGCATTTGCTGTAAGTTGGGATTAAGAACTGGCTGTTTGACTTTAATTAAAGATTAAAAGGGGGGGGGGGGGGGATGAGAGAGAGAGAGGAAGAAACTCTATTTTTCCCTCACAAACACTCTAATACCCCGAGGAGAGAAGTGGAGCAGTGAATTTTCCAAAACGCAGGCTTATTTCCTCAAATGTGTCCCCTCGCCTGCACCCTGATCAAATGTTAATGCACCGCTCTGCACTGCAGAAGCTCCTGCTAAAAATACATCACACGCACACCTCCACGCCAAATAAACTCTCTCTCAAGAATACAAGTCGAACTTCCCCTGGTCCTCTCATTAGAAGAGCCCGGGGAGTTCGACAGGACTCGATGGGAGACGTGACCAGCGCATTAGCAGACTTTCCTGAACGGTTCATCGGCACGGAGCTCAAAGGGATGTAGGATCCGATACCAACGCTCTGGAGATGTCAGAAAACACACTGTTTGTTCCAGTGCCATGCTTCTGTTCTTTCAAACCATCTCACTACCATTTGAAGGTGAAATAATTATTTGACGCTAAACAGAATTGTAAAAACAACTATTTTTTGTAATTTAAATAACCAAAGTCAAACAACACGTCCTTTCTGTTCTTGTAATTCTGCAAATGATTGAAGAAAGCTTTGGTTTCATTAGCATGCACTTCTTTTTAAATAAACTGAATATAGCACTGAAAGGTTTAGGCTCGATAAGGTTTTAAAATGTTTTTGAGTCTCTTAAGCTCACCAAGGCTGTATTTATTTGATCAAAACTTCAGTAAAAATTACAAATATTATTACAATTTAAAATAACTTTTTACTATTTGAATATCTTTTTAAATATAATTCCTGCGATGCAAAGATGAACTTTTAAGAGATTTTATTAATCTCAAATTTAATTATTTTTTAAAAGACTTATACTCACCGAGGCAGTATTTATTTGATTAGAAATAGCAATATTATTACATTTGAAAACTAGTGTTTTCTATGTGAATATATTGTAAAAATGAAATGTATTTATTCAAAGCTGTATTTTCAGCATCATTACTCCAGTCTTCAGTGTCACATGATCCTTCAGAAATCATTATAATATAATTTGCTGCGCAAGAAACATTTCTGATTATTATCGGTGTTGAAAATAATTGTGTTGCTCAGTATTTTTGTGGAAACTGATGCATTTTATTTTAGGATTCTTTGATGAACAGAAAGTTCAAAAGAACAGTATTTATTTGAAACTGGAATCTTGTTTTGTGAAATAATTACAGGTGAAAATTTGAACTGAATTGAAAAAGTCAAAGTACAATTTATAAGTGTGCAAAGCCTTCATAGCCACTTTAAAATAATGCATGTCCGTTCAGTGGTTGAATAAAGGAAGCTTTGGGTTGAATCGAACAGTGGATAGTTTCATTCTGCATGTTAGCGACAGGGACGGATGGAGGGAGAGCGTGAGCCGAGGAACAGATGAATAAAGAGAGCTCTGTTCTTCAAATGACTCGACAACACAGTATCCACCTGTAGCTGCTGGCCGGCGGCCACCACAACGGCTGGTGCCCAGCCAGAGCGGTAATGGAGACAAGGGATTGGTGAGGTTTGAGCCAATCAGAAGGTCTGAAACTGGGGTTAAAGGAAGGGGAGTACAAGAAAAGGGCAGAAAAGGTTGTTTGAGTTTGAAGCGGCTTTACAAGATTACACAGTGTCAGATTTCCTGAACTGAAAGTGTTTTTGGGTATAAAAAAAGACTCAAGTATTACTGGAGTATGTTTTTTTCTACTTCAAAAGGTCAAGTTTAACAACGTGTTACTTGCAGCTTCTTTGTCACTGTTTCAAAGTAAACCTTACACCAGAGGAATAGTTCATCTAAAAGTAAACATTAGCTGAAAATGCACTCAAGATGTAGGAGTTTGTTTCTTCATCATATTTGGAGAAATGTAGCATTACATCAGTGTCCCAGTAATGGATGCTCTGCAGTGAATGGGTGCCGTCAGAATGAGAGTCTGATAAAATCATCACAATAATCCACACCACTCCAGTCCATCAGTTAACATCTTAAGACAAAGGCTTAAACAAATCCATCATTAAGACGTTTTTAATTAAAACCATTGCTTCCAGTCCAACACTTTCACTGGAGGAAGCGTTATTATGGATTGTGGACTCTTAGCAGGAAGCAATAGTTTGAAGTTAATGGTCTTAATGGCCTCATTTTTGTATTGTTTGTTTGTTTTGACAAACAATAGCGAGAAGCTTTGGTCTTCTCCAGATGTTAACTGATGGACTGGAGTGGTGTGGATTATTGTGATGTTTTATCAGCTGTTTGGACTCTCATTCTGACGGCACCCATTCACTGCAGAGCATCCATTGCTGAGACACTGATGCAATGCTACATTTCTGTAATTCTGATAAACCACCAACTCATCTAAATCTAGGATTATCTTTGTGTGGATAAATATTTAGCAAATTTACATTGTGTGGACTATTCTTTAAGCATCATGGTAATTTTTGCTCATATTAGGGTTAATGATTTGAACAAACCCTTCAAATTATGTATTCAAATTAATGGCGTAACTCATTATGCATTCGTGCCTTTAAAATTCAAAGCTTTGTATACACTATTAAAACAAAGTGACAAGTTTTTAAGCAGTTGACGCGTCCAATAACATTATAATGACATAAATCAATGCAACAAAAGAGACACATTCTTGGCATGCAACCTGAATCTGACTTGCACAAAGACAGGCATTTCAAAATGACATTGATGTTTTGGGTTGAGAAAATGAGCCTGAAGTAACCTCAAAAGCAGCGCAATACCACGACCTGGAATGACTCTGTAGTGCCGTGAACATCAATTCGTAGTGAAAACCCCTTTTATGCAGCTCCCCACTACATCAAAACGTCTTTAGTCTGTCTCAAGGCAATTACAGGACCTCTTTATAATATTAAGAGCTGCGTTTAATCAAATGCCGGGTTTTGGCCTCATTATAGGCCACTTCACAGAGTCTGATGGGCCGAGACGTTATTCCATTAAATCATACGGCGCAATAAGACGTGCTTCAATTAAATGTCTGAGGTACTAGATTTTACAGCCACTCGTTCACAAAAAGTGAGTGAGGGAAGGAGAAAATTGCAGTCACTTGCCAAATCTTTACATTTACGCTTTAATGTAATGTTTGACAGCAAGAAACCTGAATAAATTAGCCAAATATCTAACAAACAAACAGGTTATGTGGGGAGAACGTTCTACAGAACTCTGCGGGCACAGATTGCACATCTCTCCTACCGTTTCTGAAGTATGTAGTGTGCATTGTAAACATATTTCTTCAATACATGGAAAAGCCCACATGCATTTGCCAAAATGTGTACTATAACCATATTAAATACTGTATCCCACAATGCAATGCTCTTGAGCTTGAGATGAATGAAACTTAACTCTTTATCCACTGCCAAGAGACACTTTTACACATCATTAGATTAAAAATGCTAAATTACTGTATTTACGATATGATAACTGGACGCCGCTTGCTAAATTAACCATGCAACATATTAAGGTCGTGTAACAACACTGCAGCATACTGCTGTTTGATTAACGCTGCATACTATTTCACATGCTATTAAATAATAACAGGCGCTAATTAATACTTCAGCAAAGGTGCATAAAATAAATCAAAAGCCCCAGTAAAGACATTTATAATTTTACAAAAGGTTTCGATTTCAAATAAAGACATTTTTTTTACTCTATTTATCAATGAATCGTGAAAAACAAAATACATCACTGCTTCCACAAAAATATGAAGCCGCTCAACGGATTTCACCACTGATAATAATAATAATAATAAATGTTTTTTCAGCAGCAAATCATCATATTAGAATGATTTCTGAAGGATCGTGTGACACTGAAGACTGCAGTAATGATGCATTGCTGAAAATCAGCTTTGATCACGGTAATAAATTACATTTTAGCATACATTCACACAATAAAACATTTTAAAATATAATAATTTCACAAATTTTATTGTATTTTTGATTAAATAAATATAGCCTTGGTGAGCAAAAGAGATGATTTTCAACAACAATTAAAATGTTTAAATTGAAGTGTACATTTAGCATGAAGTTCAGTAGAATTGCATGCAAGACAGTGCCAATTAAATGTTAAATCAACTACAACCCTGACTAGTCATCCACTAGTTAGTGAACTAATTAGATATTTTTTTATATTTTTAATGCAAGAGAATAAATGAATTTTAAAATGGAAGAGACCTTCTCAGAAATGACTTTAGCACACTAGATGTCAGTGTGATTCACTCCCTTTATTAAAGCAGCATCATCGTTCTGCATTTAGCATCCCACACCAAGAACGTGAAATGTGTGAACCTGACCTTCAATTAGTCTAATTATACCAGGCTTCCTTGGGACATAAGTTCCCACTCAGCAGTCAATGCAGATTTATAAATCCCTACGTTCATTCTAATGAAGAGGAGGAGAGATGCAGATATCTACAGGAGCTGTACCTGAGTTTGGACAGAGGTTTGAACTCGAGGCCGGTGCACGATGTGTGTCCGTCCGTCATCTGCAGACGCAGCATTCTGGGCGCCGCCTGCGACTCCTCGTGATCTTTAGAAGCGGCGACATTACGAATCTTCTGCACCTGAAGGACACACGGACCCTCCAACTGTGGGAGAACGAGAGGGATTTAGCATAGAACCGATAAAACACTGAGCTAAAAACCTGTGTAAGGGTGTGTTCACACTTTGGGGTCAAAAAGAGTGCTTTTTTTGTCAAATAAAAAGCTGGCAGCGTTTAGGTTACAAATTGCAGCTGAGGGCGTCTTTTGTTGCTATAACAACAGCTGCAACGGTAGCCAAGTGCGGTGTGCTGCAGAAATGTCGGATGTTGAAGTCCCACGTTTGTGGGAGCGTGACATTATACGGGGAAGGAAACTATACGGTGCTTCCAACAACTTAGTCCAGGAGCTCCGGCTGGATGATGCACGGTTTCATTCAACTCCTTGTGCTCCGAAACTAGCGCGATCTGTCTCCAGGCTCTCTTTTTCTTTTTCTTGTAATGGAAACCACTCGCCACTCGCTTGTCATTGGTCAGCTGTCAAAAAGGCACTTGACGTAAGGCGTATTTTTCAGAAAAGTTAAACTTTTTTCTACTTGAAAAGACACTGGCGGTGGCGTTTTAAAAAACACAGGACTATTTTGAAAACTCGGTTTACTCCATAGGATTATAATCTAAAACAGATGCCGGCAGCTTCAAAAAAGACGCCAAGTGTGAACATACGCACACGCATCAAGCTCATAAACATGTGCTTATATTACAGTTCTCAGAAACCAGATCACAGTCATTATTCTGCAGAAACGTCACGTCCTTTCAACCAAACAGATGTTCTTTTACCTCTTCACCTCTCATCTTCATTTATGATCTGCTAATGTTCTCTTTAATAACAGCGCCATCTTCTGGACAGCATTAGCAAGTGCATGAAGTCTATTTATATAGTAATCTGCATTATATTAGATCTCAGCTTAAACTGGTAAAATCCCATCCAGTCTCTAATGATCGACATAAGTCAAGCTAGTTATTTTAATAAACAAAAGTACCTTTTCTATTCGTCCACTGTTGATGTCAGTCGGCAGAAAGCTCTTTCCGATGGGTCTCAGATCACTCTGTGAATTATATAATAGTATTATTTCTGTGTGGTGGCTTCTATAGAGAGCCGAAACCCAAATATACATGATCACAAATGGACAAAGATATATTACATGAGTAAAAAAGGAAAGAGCAGATATAAATGGAAGGTCATTTCTTAAAGCTCTTACGTTTAGTGCTACTTGGATGATATCAGTTGGTGATGTTTTCTCCTTCTCTGATGAAATTTTACACTCCTCTATTCCTTCCTCAGTAATGTACCTGTGAAGAAACGTGTGAATTTAGAGATGTGTGTGTGGTTTCTTTCAAATATGAGAGGGATCTCAATCCTAAAGTGTATAAAAGCATCTATATAGTTGCTTGGATAAAACAAAACAAATAAAACACTTTTAGAGTGAAAAATTCAAAATATGTCCAAGTATTATTTGGAAAATATTTCGTTTCTATAAGTTACATTATTAGTTTTTTCCCTATTCATTACAGTATTATACTATTAGATGTAGGGCTGGGCGATATATCGAACGTGATTATCATGTGCATCTCATTAATATAGCCGGTTCTGTGATTAGCAGTAAATCTCCATCACCTGTTTTCAGATGGAGCGCATTTAATACACAGAGCCGTACATCACTGACAAGCTACACAATATCACGTTCATAATCACAGATGAATCGCCTTCGATATTGAACACGATATTGTGTAGCTTGTCCGTGATCTACGGCTGTGTATAAACATGGATGTGATGGAGATTTACTGCTAATCACAGAACCAGCTTTACTGACGAGGAGCACATGACAATCGCATGCAATATATCACCCAGCCCTAACTAGATGTATTATTTGTTTACTTATTTCAATCTAATTTTATTCACTTAATTATACAGTTTACTGATTTCATTTGAACAAACGTAAGTTTTATTCCTCTCTATATTCTTAAGATTTTTAATGAAGGGTTTGTTGATATATAATTCACCTTTTTTATAAAACATTTTATTTCTAAAAACATAGATTACTTTTTGTTTCTATGATTTATGGAGTGATAAAAGAGATCCAAAATCTCCTTGATGAAAAACTCTGATATGTCAACAAAATCAAACAAAGATTTTGAACCAGGCTTTAATATAATGTTTAGATTTATGTTCTTTAAAAGTATGCAAATTAGTGCATATTTGATTAAATGACACTACAGTTGCATTATTAAAAACTATTCAGAAAACCTGTACCATAAAACACTTGTCTTAATGAACTGTGATTAATCAACTACGGAAACATGGTGAAATACATGCTTTTAAGCCCTTTGGAGTACCATGCATCTAAGTACCGTGGTATTGGACACATGACTGTAACACGGTACTTCAATATAACATTACACGACAAGCTCTGAACACACACTCTTTATTACAGTGTTGAAAGATGCGGATGATTGTTCTTAAGAACTTGTCAAACTTGTCATGACAGTCCAGACTGATTAAAGGGAATCAATGAGAAACTTCAGAAGCCGATTATTAACTACTATCATAAATGACACATGTATAATATAATATGTATTAATACTTTAGAATTACCCATAATAGACTAGCAGGTAATACATGTTGATTATCGTGCTAATGATTTAGCCGCTAACAGCACTAACTTAAACATCCCAAAAGCCAAACAGACCTAGAAATAAACTAATAATGTGATATAACCCGTACGTTGTTAAATTAACTTATACGCAATTATTAATAAAAGAGAAAAGTAAAGGTCTGTTTAAAATCTGAGTGAGTAAATGAGTGTAAACATGAGTTAGCATTAGCCGTTAGCACTCAGTAGTGACTCACCAGCCCTCTTTAATGAGCGCTGAGCTCAGATCGCACATCTTCACATATACTGATGAGTCTGCACGGAATCACTGTCTGGAATATCACTGAAATCCCATCGTGTGTCAATCAGGATTCATTTCTACAGCGTTAGCTCGTGCTGCGCTGCAGCTGGACAAAGACAGAAGACGTCACTCACGCGCAAACTTCTGACGCGTCACGGGTCAGAGTGGAGCGCGCCGCTGATGACGTAGACCACGAATGTAACAACAGGAAGGAATGGATGCTGTATTTTATTATCTACCTCTCAGATAAAACCTTTATATATATATAAAATATGAAACGCCTTTATACATGCAGTCAAAAATTTGGAATAATAAAGGTTTTTTAATATTTTTTGAAAATATCTCCTCTGCTCACCAATAGGCCTCCTGCATTTATTTGATCAAAAATGCAGATTTAAAAAAATATATTTTTACAATTTAAAATAACTGGTGTCTATTTGAATATATTTTAAAAATGTATGTTATTCCTGTGATGCGCAGCTGTATTTTCAGCATCATTACTCCAGTATTCAGTGTCACATGATCTTCAGAAATCATAATAATATACTGATTTTCTGCTCACGAAACATTTCTGATTATTATCAATGTTAAATAATAATTGTGCTGCTTCATATTTTTGTGAAAACTTCAATTTAAATATTTGAAGTAAGATTCAAAAGAACAATGATTATTCAAGGATGCATTAAATTGAAAAAAGTGACAATAGAGACATATATAATGTTACAAAAATTTATTTTTCTAATAAATGTAATTCTTTTGAACTGTCCATTCTTCAAAGAATCCTGAAATATTAAACAAACACCGTTTCCACAAAAATATGAAGCAGTTTTCTACGGCTGAACTGGATGCTTCAACTCTTTTCAACTGAACTTTTCATTATTTTTACAGAACCATAATAATATTTGATATATTATTCCATTTCATATATATTACTGACAGTGTCGGTTCTCTGATTAAAGTCCATCACTGGAAGTAATTAGTCAATATTCATTCATCAACAAGTGTAATAAAGTACATGACATGTTATTATTTCTGAAGATCACTGTTATCATGTTTCCCATAAACTTCAGGGTGTTGCAGAAAAACCCTTTACATTTCTTACATCTACGTCATAGAATGCCCACAGACATTTAGAAATGCAAATACAAGCAGAACATGACTTCCTCATTTCTGTTTCTTTTTCTTTTAAAAACATGTATACAACATATGAACAACAGAACACGCTAAATTACCCTAAAATTGACAAACTGACACCAGTCATGACTTTAAAACGAAACGTGTTTCATGTTTCCCCATTAAACAGCTCTGGAAAAAGAGACGATTCAATTTCTTCTTAAATCAGCTTCTCTTCATGAACAGCAGGTATTCCGTTGTCTATTCAATCCAAACACAACAAGGACGTATAGGATTGATTCTGGCATTGGTGGGGAGATAACAGCAGACACACATTACATTTTTTGATCAAAATTATAGCTAGGGATAGTCGTGACTGATATTGGTAGGATCATGTCATAGCATCTCTACTAAATTCTACGCCCATGAAAATTATAACAAGCGATGATCAATATATATAAAATGTATTGTGACAATTCTTGGACAGCGTTTTGTTAGATCAGATCCAGCCCCGGATTCAAGATCCTGTCAGAAAATATCAGTTTTGTCTGGTATTCAAAGATTTGTTAACAGCGAGTCTTGTCTGGTACCCAACACTGTATTAACAGTCTTCTATCAGCCAAGAAGTTGACTGAAAAAAGTCAGAGAAGAGCAGAAGCAGGACATAAAGTAGTGATGAAAACAATGAGCAGAGTTTATTGAATAATCTTAGTTGTGTATGTTTCAATGCTCAGTCTTCATCTGACCAGCACATATTTACTACTTCACAACATCGTTCTTCTGTGATGTTAAAAACCTTGAAAAGAAGACATTCTCTTGTCTCTTACTCATGAAAACAAATATCTCCAACCATAAGATTATAACGATAAGGAAGAAAAATGGTAATTATAATAAAATAGTTTAAAATAATATAAATAATCAAATGATTCGTATTTAAAATATTAAATTATAGATGATTATAAAAATTATATAAATAATCAAATGATAACTAACATAAATGGATAATGATTATAAATGTTTAAATGAAAAAATTATTAAATGAAGAATAAATTAATATAAAAAAAAAACACACAACACAGAGCTCACGGGAGTTTCAAGGGAACTCAAGCATTTCACAAGACATCCCAATAACAGACACTAACAGGTTTTTATTGATTTTAAAATGAAAACAATTCAAAGGAGAACATTTTAACCAAGCTGAAAGGTGAATAAACTAAACATGCTGATTTCACTGAGAAGATCAGGAAATATGACAAGTTCTTGACTTTACTATTATACACCAACCAGGCCACTCTAAAAAACACAGCAATAATATATTGTAATAATAAAAAGGTTGACAAACCAGCTCGAATTAAAGACTAGCAGTAATTAGAGAAACAAAACATAATATTATAAGATATATTACCAAATTAGAGACACAATTGTGAGTTTAATAGCTGACATTTTGACAGATAACAAGGTTCATGTTCCTAAATGGGGACAGGATTATAGAAAAAAGGCTTACAATGTGATAATTGTATACATTCGAGATATATATGAATTATAAAAAGTGATATGCAACAATAACAGTCATGTTTAAATATAGAGAACAATTTGAATGATTAATTAAGTGGGTTAAATATTAGTAGTAGTTGATGGGTGTTCAGGATGTCAGTGCAAGGTTGTGTCAGGAAAACCTGCGCCAAATAGATGTCCAGACGATCCTCTGTGGCGACCCCTAGTGAGAGCAGTCAAAACTGAGACAGTAAATGGATTTTTAGGATACATTTAGACATAGTAAAATGTTACACGTAAATATTCAAAGGTTATTGATACCTATGTGACTAGAGTGAAAATGACAGTTCTGAACCCAGAAAGGATATACTGGTTTTTTGACCAATTGAGAATCCAGTTCCAAGGAATTTGGCCTCCACCCCACCCAAACCAATATATGCACCCGTGTCAACTCCAAGTCCCAATTTCACATCAACTGGACCAGCACTAGCTGATGCACTGGCAATTTCAGCCTGAGCCATTGCTCCGACCCCGAGTCTAGCCACAGTGGCTTCAGCTCCAGCTGAGGCGTTTGGGCCTTTGGCTTCTACCCTAAATACACTGCATTCAGCACTGGCTCGTCCGACTCCTGCTTCTGCGTAGACTCCAGCCCTGGGAATCCTCTTTCCTGGTTTGTTTCCAAAACCTTCTTTATATTTTCCAGCTTGAGTATAGGTGCCTTCTGCTTTGGCATCTGCAGGTCTGTCAATCGTGTCGATCATGCCTATGAGACCGCTTCCTGAAGCACCAGCTGATGCAAGTTCCACACTTGGCCTTGTTGAAATACTCTTTTTACATTTCCATGTTTCCTTTTTGAGTAATTTCTTATTAATCTCACTTGAAACAGTGAAATCGACTCTGGTTTTTTTTTTTTTCAGACATTTGGTATAAAGTATGTCACTTACTTCATCTGAAAATAAAACACATTCGTTTTAATGCAGTGCAAATATATAGGCAGACGTTTAGAAAAATAGCAAGCTTTGTATGAATTTATGTCGTCATAGCTGCCATTTTGCACTGAATATTAGAATATTGCTACGGTGAAAAGATATTTTGACTGAACCTTAAAAGCTGTTATTTCTGTATTTGGTTTATTATCATGATACAGGTGCTGTATTAAGCAGTACATAAAGTATTGAATGAAAAAGTGTTTCTGCTGCTTCATGAAAACGTCTGAAATGGTTGTGTATTGGACTAATGTTACATCTAAACCACATCATCTGTGACAAAGTACGCAAACACCGTGTGAGTGTCACTACGGGAAGCAGAAAGTGAAGAGACTTCATGTCTCTGTTTTCAGAGCAAGTTGGTTTTACTCTACCTTGCATGTTAATATTTCTTTATTTGGTGTGTGGCAGGTAGTTTTGCCTACATCTTTTCACATCTTTATAGTGTGGCAGTAATATATTTTTATTTAATATATTTTTGATTACAGACACATACAGTCAAACCAAAATGTATTCAGACACCTTCAACATTTCTCACATTATCACAGTTTATTCACTATTGTTTAGAAAATGGTAATAATATGACAAGAACTGTGTCAAAACAAATGAATCTTGATCATTTCACATGATTTTGATATTTCACATGATTTTGATAGAAAGGTATGTAATGGATCACAATCAACCAAATATTCACACAACTGTTAGTATAACAATATTTACACAACTATCCATACTTTGTTGACCAGATACCAAGCGATGCTTCATTTTCTTCAGTATGGAGTAAAAAGGTCACATTAGCAATTAAAGAAAACACACTTAAGTAAAACGTGGCCAGGTCAATGTGCCTGAATCCTTTTTGGTCCCAATTGTACTGCTAGTCCACTGTATGAAGACTTTTTGGGTATAATATGTCACAGTTTACTTTATTTTGCTATCCTCACTTACATAAATTAACTATAGTGTCCTGCACCTAGTAAAATATATATATGTATATCTGGTGTCTGAATAATTTTTGGTTTGACTGTATTTCAGATTTTCTCAAAATACAACAATGAACAGTTTTATACAGAGAGTATTTGTGAATATTCAGAAACACATACAACAAACTACATTGAGAAAATGAAGTAAATAAATACACAAATTAAAATATGTTAATGATCAAATAACGCTAAAATGTAGAGTATATGCAAAGTCACCGTTAAATACACTTACCATTTTCACAATCTTCAAGGATGTTAGTGAGTATCTCAAGCTCTGTATTAAAATGCACTTACCATTTTCGTCATCTCCACGGAGGCTTAATTGATGTTCTTGGGACATTTTTGTGTATAACAGGTTCACTGGTGGAGTGTCGTTGTGTCTCGGTCAGTACCGCTGCTCCATATATATACTGTACGAGGACGCAACTGAAAGTGAAAGACAAAAACGAGAAGTCCTGCAGTAGGTTTAATTAAAGTCAAAGTCCTTGATCACTTTCCATCCCACATGGAGCCCATTGTCAAAGAAATGTTCAAACGGAAGTGTTGTATAATGAACAGAAAAACTGTGACTTGTGTTGTTTGTTCCTGTTATTCATTAAAACTGAAGCCAGATCCCATCATATCTACAGTGGGGCAAAAAAGTATTTAGTCAGCCACCAATTGTGCAAGTTCTCCCACTTAAAAAGATGAGAGAGGCCTGTAATTTTCATCATAGGTATACCTCAACTATGAGAGACAAAATAAGAAAAAAAAATCCAGAAAATCACATTGTAGGATTTTTAAAGAATTTATTTGCAAATTATGGTGGAAAATAAGTATTCTCGCTGTGAAGAACCTTTATTTTAAAGAGTGTTTGGGGAAATTAGTTGTACCTTTTAGCTTTTAGACACCATTGTACATTTTTCCCTGAGTTGAGTGGAAATCTCAACTGTTTAGTTTCACGTTATTAACATTATACTGATTAAAAATGGCAAAACGAGACTTACTGAGCGAGACAAACTGTCTGACAATGCTCTCGAGAATCAAAACGGTTGCCGTTTCCTCGGCAGCCTCCGTATAAAGAACATACGGCTGATTTTCTCTCCATTGTCGTAATAATACATGGGAATGATGGCAAAACAGGCGCCTTCGTCCTTTGGCAGAGAACAGGCCTGATCTGAGGAACACGAAGGTAAAAGCATGAAACATCAGTCACTCATGTCAAATCAACAAATGCAGTATTTAGTGAATTTAGCCTCATCCGGGTATTTCTTCTGCTTTGGATAGACATGCTTTCACACAGTCTTTATCGCTTTCAAAGCGGTTGCTGTCGCCGCCTTCGCCTTTATAGAAGAACGGGTCAAATTACTCATTATTATCTCATTAACTTCATCTAGCATATGGACAAACCGAAAATGTTTTTAATTTCTAAAGGCTTCTGCATAAATGTGCTATTCTTTTAATAATAATTTATTAAATATATATTTTTATGCAAAGTTGATTTTATTGTTTTAAATATATTTGTATTATTTTTAGATTGTATTATTTTAATAGCATCTTATTAGTTTAATAATTGTGTCTGCATTTGACAGTTTTTTAAATACACATGTATTTAATAATTATATAAATATTGAAATATGTGTTCTGTTTTTTACTAATTAGATTTGTTTAAAAATATTATTTAAATTATTTAAATATTCTGTATAATGATCAAGTTGATATTTTAAATATTATTTTAAGAATAACTATTTTAACATTTGTTCTGTGTTTGACAATATAGTATATTTAAAATACATATATATTATTTTAATGATAAAATAAATATTTGAGAATTTGTAACAATAATTGAAATATTTTTTCTGTATTTGACAGTTGATTAAATTTTTTTTAAATATATTTTATTTTAATATTAATTAAAATATTTGTTCTGTTCGACAATAAGGTTGATTATATTTTGTTCGGGAACTTCGGGAGCGCGGAGCGCAAATCATTTGATTAAGGTCTGAACTTCGGGAGCGCGCAGCGCAAATCATTTGATTAAGGTCTGAACTTCGGGAGCGCAAATCATTTGATTAAGGTCTGAACATCGGGAGCGCGCAGCGCAAATCATTTGATTAAGGTCTGAACTTCGGGAGCGCGCAGCGCAAATCATTTGATTAAGGTCTGAACTTCGGGAGCGCAAATCATTTGATTAAGATCTGAACATCGGGAGCGCGCAGCGCAAATCATTTGATTAAGGTCTGAACTTCGGGAGCGCAAATCATTTGATTAAGATCTGAACATCGGGAGCGCGCAGCGCAAATCATTTGATTAAGGTCTGAACTTCGGGAGCGCAAATCATTTGATTAAGGTCTGAACATCGGGAGCGCGGAGCGCAAATCATTTGATTAAGATCTGAACTTCGGGAGCGCAAATCATTTGATTAAGGTCTGAACTTCAGGAGCGCAAATCATTTGATTAAGGTCTGAACTTCGGGAGCGCGGAGCGCAAATCATTTGATTAAGGTCTGAACATCGGGAGCGCGGAGCGCAAATCATTTGATTAAGGTCTGAACATCGGGAGCGCGGAGCGCAAATCATTTGATTAAGGTCTGAACATCGGGAGCGCGGAGCGCAAATCATTTGATTAAGGTCTGAACATCGGGAGCGCGCAGCGCAAATCATTTGATTAAGGTCTGAACTTCGGGAGCGGGAGCGCAAATCATTTGATTAAGGTCTGAACATCGGGAGCGCGGAGGCAAATCATTTGATTAAGGTCTGAACATCGGGAGCGCAGCGCAAATCATTTGATTAAGGTGAACTCGGGAGCGCGGAGCGAACATTTGATTAAGGTCTGAACATGGGAGCAAATCATTTGATTAAGGCGAACTTCGGGAGCGCAAATCATTTGATTAAGGTCTGAACATCGGGAGCGCGCAGCGCAAATCATTTGATTAAGGTCTGAACATGGGAGCGCGCGGCAAATCATTTGATTAAGGTCTGAACATCGGGAGCGCGCAGCGCAAATCATTTGATTAAGGTCTGAACATTGGGAGCGCGCAGCGCAAATCATTTGATTAAGGTCTGAACATTGGGAGCGCGCAGCGCAAATCATTTGATTAAGGTCTGAACATTGGGAGCGCGCAGCGCAAATCATTTGATTAAGGTCTGAACATTGGGAGCGCGCAGCGCAAATCATTTGATTAAGATCTGAACTTCGGGAGCGCAAATCATTTGATTAAGGTCTGAACGTCGGGAGCGCGCAGCGCAAATCATTTGATTAAGGTCTGAACATCGGGAGCGCGGAGCGCAAATCATTTGATTAAGGTCTGAACATCGGGAGCGCGGAGCGCAAATCATTTGATTAAGATCTGAACATCGGGAGCGCGGAGCGCAAATCATTTGATTAAGGTCTGAACATCAGGAGCGCGGAGCGCAAATCATTTGATTAAGATCTGAACTTCGGGAGCGCGGAGCGCAAATCATTTGATTAAGGTCTGAACATCGGGAGCGCGGAGCGCAAATCATTTGATTAAGGTCTGAACATCGGGAGCGCGGAGCGCAAATCATTTGATTAAGGTCTGAACATCGGGAGCGCGCAGCGCAAATCATTTGATTAAGGTCTGAACTTCGGGAGCGCAAATCATTTGATTAAGGTCTGAACATCGGGAGCGCGCAGCGCAAATCATTTGATTAAGGTCTGAACATTGGGAGCGCGCAGCGCAAATCATTTGATTAAGATCTGAACTTCGGGAGCGCAAATCATTTGATTAAGGTCTGAACGTCGGGAGCGCGCAGCGCAAATCATTTGATTAAGGTCTGAACATCGGGAGCGCGGAGCGCAAATCATTTGATTAAGGTCTGAACATCGGGAGCGCGGAGCGCAAATCATTTGATTAAGGTCTGAACATCGGGAGCGCGCAGCGCAAATCATTTGATTAAGATCTGAACATCGGGAGCGCGGAGCGCAAATCATTTGATTAAGATCTGAACATCGGGAGCGCGGAGCGCAAATCATTTGATTAAGATCTGAACTTCGGGAGCGCAAATCATTTGATTAAGGTCTGAACATCGGGAGCGCGGAGCGCAAATCATTTGATTAAGGTCTGAACATCGGGAGCGCGGAGCGCAAATCATTTGATTAAGGTCTGAACATCGGGAGCGCGCAGCGCAAATCATTTGATTAAGATTTGAACTTCGGGAGCGCAAATCATTTGATTAAGGTCTGAACTTCGGGAGCGCGGAGCGCAAATCATTTGATTAAGGTCTGAACATCGGGAGCGCGGAGCGCAAATCATTTGATTAAGATTTGAACTTCGGGAGCGCAAATCATTTGATTAAGATTTGAACTTCGGGAGCGCAAATCATTTGATTAAGGTCTGAACTTCAGGAGCGCAAATTATTTGATTAAGGTCTGATCATCGGGAGCGCGGAGCGCAAATCATTTGATTAAGGTCTGAACTTCGGGAGCGCGGAGCGCAAATCATTTGATTAAGATCTAAACTTCAAATGGCAGCGCAGTGGTTGCAAGCTCACTAGAGCAGATGCGTTTACTCACTGATGAGTCTCGGTCATGTGAGCTCTAACCAGCGCTGTGAGATCCAGAAGAACACAAATAACTCGTTGATTTAAACTAGTTTAAAGCCAGCTGAAACAGCGCTGACAAACAGGAGAAACACTGTGCGCAATGGTACAGTCAATCTACAAATCGCCATTATATTTATAGAATTGTATTGTTAATGTAGACATGTATTAAATGTTTTAAAGGAGAAATTGAATATAATTGCAATATTTTTTTGTGAATAAGCTATAGCGTGTGTGCATTTATACTAAATGTATTTAAACTACTGTGTTTATACAGATACTCAGAAACAATGCAGTTACATTTTTATTATGGCATTGAGGTGCTATATGTGTGGTTTTAACTGTGGTTATCAGGATCTAAATGTATGCTACTATGGAAGACCAAACTGTGCTGAAGATACGAGTCATCAAAGTCAGGGAACACAAACATGTTTCATGATTTGAAACAATATCACTCATTAGAACATGCAGAAATTAAGACTATCTTAATTTGATTTTTCTATCAAGATATTTATTTTGTTAAGGAAAAATGACTGGAAAAGAGTAAATGATTTAAAAACGTGAAGTGTTTGTCATGTTTTGATCATAAAGAGATATTTAAAACCACAGCCAACTGTCTGGTCTCTACAACTTTCACCAAGGAGCAAATATCTGCCTTTAAACTTGAAAGATATAAAGATTCGAAATGTAGTGTGTGTGATAATTATTAATATAGACTAATATGAAAAATGTTATCTTCTGTGTCTTGACATTATTCTGGTGAAGTTTGAAGCAAATCGAGAAGTTGAAATCAAAGCATTTTGAAAATTCTGAAGTTATGAATGAATGAATGAATAATGCATTTATATAGCGCTTTATTGTTGTATTGTTGTGTCATGTGGGGGGGGGGGGATCTCTCCTCAACCACCACCAGTGTGCAGCATCCACTTGGATGATGCGACGGCTTCCACAGGACAACGGCACCAGTGCGCTCGCCACACACCAGCTACATGTGGAGAGGAGAGAGAGTCATAGAGCCAATCAAGTGTATGCGCTCACCACACACCAGCTACAGGTGGAGAGGAGAGAGAGTCATAGAGACAATCGAGTGTATGCGCTCACCACACACCAGCTACAGGTGGAGAGGAGAGAGAGTCATAGAGACAATCAAGTGTATGCGCTCACCACACACCAGCTACAGGTGGAGAGGAGAGAGAGACATAGAGTCAATCGAGTGTATGCGCTCACCACACACCAGCTGCAGGTAGAGAGGAGAGAGAGTCATAGAGCCAATCAAGTGTATGCGCTCACCACACACCAGCTACAGGTGGAGAGGAGAGAGAGTCATAGAGACAATCAAGTGTATGCGCTCACCACACACCAGCAACAGGTGGAGAGGAGAGAGAGTCATAGACCCAATCAAGTGGATGCTCTCACCACACCAGCTAAAGGTGGAGAGGAGAGAGAGAGACATAGAGCCAATCAAGTGGATGCGCTCACCACACACCAGCTACAGGTGGAGAGGAGAGAGACATAGAGCCAATCAAGTGTATGCTCTCACCACACACCAGCTACAGGTGGAGAGGAGAGAGAGACATAGAGCCAATCAAGTGTATGCTCTCACCACACACCAGCTACAGGTGGAGAGGAGAGAGAGACAGAGCCAATCAAGTGCATGCGCTCGCCACACACCAGCTACAGGTGGAGCGGAGAGAGAGTCATAGAGCCAATCAAGTGTATGCGCTCACGACACACCAGCTACAGGTAGAGAGGGAGAGAGACATATAGCCAATCAAGTGTATGCGCTCGCCACACACCAGCTACAGGTGGAGAGGAGAGAGAGTCATAGAGCCAATCAAGTGTATGCGCTCACCACACACCAGCTACAGGTGGATAGGAGAGAGAGTCATAGAGCCAATCAAGTGTATGCGCTCACCACACACCAGCTACAGGTGGAGAGGAGAGAGAGACATAGAGCCAATCAAGTGTATGCGCTCACCACACACCAGCTACAGGTGGAGAGGTGAGAGAGACATAGAGCCAATCAAGTGTATGCGCTCACCACACACCAGCTACAGGTGGAGAGGAGAGAGAGACAAAGAGCCAATCAAGTGTATGCGCTCACCACACACCAGCTACAGGTGGAGAGGAGAGAGAGACATAGAGCCAATCAAATGTATGCGCTCACCACACACCAGCTACAGGTGGAGAGGAGAGAGTCATAGACCCAATCAAGTGTATGTGCTCGCCACACACCAGCTACAGGTGGAGAGGAGAGAGAGTCATAGACCCAATCAAGTGTATGTGCTCGCCACACACCAGCTACAGGTGGAGAGGAGAGAGAGTCATAGACCCAATCAAGTGTATGTGCTCGCCACACACCAGCTACAGGTGGAGAGGAGAGAGAGTCATAGAGCCAATCAAGTGGATGTGCCACACACCAGCTACAGGTGGAGAGGAGAGAGAGTCATAGAGACAATCAAGTGTATGCGCTCGCCACACACCAGCAACAGGTGGAGAGGAGAGAGAGTCATAGAGCCAATCAAGTGTATGCGCTCACCACACACCAGCTACATGTGGAGAGGAGAGAGAGACATAGAGCCAATAAAGTGGATGCGTTCACCACACACCAGCTACAGGTGGAGAGGAGAGAGAGTCATAGAGCCAATCAAGTGAATGCGCTCACCCCACATCAGCTACAGGTGGAGAGGAGAGAGAGTCATAGAGCAGGGCTCTAGAGTGCGACCAATTTGGTCGCACGTGCACCCTAATTTCTCTCGGGTGCGACTAACAAAAATCCCAGGGCGCACTGGTGCGTCCAGCCATTCGAGAAAATAAAAAAAAGTATCCGCGACTCAGAAACTCTGTGGTTCAAAAAAAGACCCCCGTTAGGCTTATATCGTGGTCTAAACCAATCAGAGATAGTGAAGGGCGGACCCCCCCTCTGATTGGCCGTGGTCCAGATATCCCTGTATGTGTGTGTGCGCGTTGACAAATGCGTCACGTGTGCTGCCGCAGTCAGACAGAGAGAAAGAGGTGAGTAGTAGAAATGCGTGCAGTGTTGCTAACTTAGCGACATTTAGCGCCTTTGTAGACCCCCATAGCAACTTTTTGTTTTCCAAAAAAAGCAACTAGTGACAAATCGAGTCTCTCAGAGTGTCTCTGTGATCGCCGCAACGGCGCGAGATCAGCGCGCTTTCTCTGCATCTGCTCTGTTCAGCGAGGAGCCCGTTCAGTTAAAACAGATATTATTGCTTCTCTAAATGTACATGCAAATATAGAAGAAATCACAGCACAGGAATTGTCTTGTCTTATATTGTGTCTTATTTGATTTCATCAGACAACGGCTCAATACAATTATAAATTAGTATTTTTGTGCAGACTAGCTTCTTGGAAGGGAGAGCTGGTTATGAATTCTTAAAGGGACGTGTTTCAGTCATTATTTCATATTTATCCTGTTGACTGACAACATAAACAGTCAAATATATAAAGTAAAACAGTTTTATTGAGAATTTGGCTGCATTAAAATACAGTATGAGTACAGAGAGACGATTAGACAGAACAGAACAGTGATTTTTTTCTTTACTTTACTTTGTCATTTAGCAGACGCTTTTATCCAAAGCGGCTTACAAATAAGAAGTAACTAAAATTAAAAGTTAAAACTATACATATTATATACACACATTTAAGAAGATAAAGACATGAAATAAACATGACAAATGCATACAACATTTCAAAACTAAACATTTAAATGAAAATAAAGCTAAAAAAAATCAAAATATTAAATCAAGAAAAGGTATGAGTATAAAAATGCTTCTAACATAACACTAAAGGCCTAAGTATACTTCCTTTTTGCATAGTAAGAATTGGTTATAAAAACTGTAAATACTTATTTTTTTCATTATGTTTAGTGCAATTATTTGGTAGTCTGTGGTGGGATGGGGCGCAGGATTGTTTTATGGGTTTAAGGGGGGGGGGGGGGGGGGGGGGGGGGTTTGAGAAGCACTGCACTAGAGCATCCCTTCGTTCAGACACAGTGGAAGATCTGATAAGAATCAGTGTAGAGGGGTCAAGTCTGGAAGATGTTGATGCTAGAGAGAGTGTGGCCAGCTGGTTTAGCCGAGGCCAAAGATCAAGAAGGCCAAACTACAGGAGTTGGCCATCCGAGGGGCATGTGACTGCAATGGAGGATAGTCCATAAGACATTGAGCCATGAGATGTTCAGTTTGACGCCCTTAAAACACTTAATTTAGATTTTATTTATCTTGAGATGTTTTAAGTTTAAATCTCTGCTCAGTGAAGCACTTTAAGCACCAACACTTTTTCAGTAAGTTACCTTTCTTGTAGAATTGTGCTTCAAATAAAGAACTTTATGTAGACCAGATTGTTAGTTAGTTGTTTTACTAGTCAATATTGCCTATATAAAAATTTGGGTGCACCTAACTTTTGTGCCAGTGCACCTAAGAAAAAAAGTTAGGTGCACCAGTGCACCCAGTGCAAAAAGTTAGTCTAGAGCCCTGTCATAGAGCCAATCAAGTGTATGCGCTCACCACACACCAGCTACAGGTGGAGAGGAGAGAGAGTCATAGAGCCAATCAAGTGTATGCGCTCACCACACACCAGCTACAGGTGGAGCGGAGAGAGAGTCATAGAGCCAATCAAGTGTATGCGCTCACGACACACCAGCTACAGGTAGAGAGGGAGAGAGACATATAGCCAATCAAGTGTATGCGCTCACCACACACCAGCTACAGGTGGAGAGGAGAGAGAGTCATAGAGCCAATCAAGTGTATGCGCTCACCACACACCAGCTACAGGTGGAGAGGAGAGAGAGACATAGAGCCAATCAAGTGTATGCGCTCACCACACACCAGCTACAGGTGGAGAGGAGAGAGAGACATAGAGCCAATCAAGTGTATGCGCTCACCACACACCAGCTACAGGTGGAGAGGAGAGAGAGACATAGAGTCAATCGAGTGTATGCGCTCACCACACACCAGCTACAGGTAGAGAGGAGAGAGAGTCATAGAGCCAATCAAGTGTATGCTCTCACCACACACCAGCAACAGGTGGAGAGGAGAGAGAGTCATAGAGCCAATCAAGTGTATGCGCTCACCACACACCAGCTACAGGTGGAGAGGAGAGAGAGTCATAGAGCCAATCAAGTGTATGCGCTCACCACACACCAGCTACAGGTGGAGAGGAGAGAGAGACATAGAGCCAATCAAGTGTATGCGCTCACCACACACCAGCTACAGGTGGAGAGGAGAGAGAGTCATAGAGCCAATCAAGTGTATGCGCTCACCACACACCAGCTACAGGTAGAGAGGAGAGAGAGTCATAGAGCCAATCAAGTGTATGCGCTCACCACACACCAGCTACAGGTGGAGAGGAGAGAGAGTCATAGAGCCAATCAAGTGTATGCGCTCACCACACACCAGCTACAGGTGGAGAGGAGAGAGAGACATAGAGCCAATCAAGTGTATGCGCTCACCACACACCAGCTACAGGTGGAGAGGAGAGAGAGACATAGAGCCAATCAAGTGTATGCGCTCACCACACACCAGCTACAGGTGGAGAGGAGAGAGAGACAAAGAGCCAATCAAGTGTATGCGCTCACCACACACCAGCTACAGGTAGAGAGGAGAGAGAGTCATAGAGCCAATCAAGTGGATGTGCTCGCCACACACCAGCCACAGGTGGAGAGGAGAGAGAGTCATAGAGCCAATCAAGTGGATGTGCTCGCCACACACCAGCCACAGGTGGAGAGGAGAGAGAGTCATAGAGCCAATCAAGTGGATGTGCTCGCCACACACCAGCTACTGGTGGAGAGGAGAGAGAGTCATAGAGCCAATCAAGTGGATGCGCTCGCCACACACCAGCAACAGGTGGAGAGGAGAGAGAGTCAAAGAGCCAATCAAGTGGATGTGCTCGCCACACACCAGCTACAGGTGGAGAGGAGAGAGAGTCATAGAGCCAATCAAGTGTATGCGCTCACCACACACCAGCTACAGGTGGAGAGGAGAGAGTCATAGAGCCAATCAAGTGTATGCGCTCACCACACACCAGCTACAGGTGGAGAGGAGAGAGTCATAGAGCCAATCAAGTGTATGTGCTCACCACACAATCTACAGGTGGAGAGGAGAGAAAGACATAGAGTCAATCGAGTAAATGGGGATTATTAGGAGGCCATGATTGACAAGGGCCAGTGATGGGAATTTGGCCAGGACACCGGGGTTACACCCCTACTCTTTACGAGAAGTGCCATGGGATTTTTTAATGACCACAGAGAGTCAGGACCTCGGTTTAACGTCTCATCCGAAAGACGCTATAACACACTTCCTGTTTCCCTTCTTCGCCATACATTTTTAACCTCACTATGGCCAAACCATTCGAGATATCAAAAATCCCTTTGCAATTTAACATCCTCAGTGTCGTGAGATCATGTTCACCAAGTTTGGTGGTGATCGGATGAAAACTCTAGGACGAGTACATGAAATTGCACTGAATGTGTTTTCCAAACAATCCAACATGGCCGACTTCCTGTTGGGTGGAGCAGATTGGCAGATTGAATGAATTGAATGAATTGTATGAATTTTGGTGACTGTAGGTGAAACAGTGTGTGCCAAAGAGCCCCCTATAAAAGGGTGTAAACTGAGTTTGATGAAATTGATCTCTGTGGTCTACTAATGGTAATCGCAATGAATTTGAACAGTCAGTATTGTAGTTCATAGAGTGTGGGACATGAATTGACGGCTGCTCTGATTGGCTGGTTTTACAGGTGGGAACACAGAGGATTCGTGGTGTTTCGGGTGGAGAGAGGAAGAGAACAAATATCGGCATGGAGCTGATTATTGATCCGTCGGTGCTTTTCCTGGATGAACCGACCACCGGCCTGGACACCAGTACGGCCAACTCCATCCTAATGCTGCTCAAGAGGTGCGTTTATACAAAACTTGTAATATTCCACACCTAAACCACAAGAAAGACATTTCCTTAATCACAAGAAAGACGTGTTCATTTGAAATGACATAAAGGTGTGTGATTTTTTTACAGTCTTTAAGTTGCTGGTTGAACTAAGTTAAATTATTTAATGAAAATATCTCAATAGAGAAAAATGTCTGAATGTAAAACAACTATAATTTAAAAACAGATAATTGTAAATTATGTTCATTTTTGTATTATATGCGCATCACTAACTTATAATGTATTATGATTTATATTTTTTCAGTTACATTTATTTTTACATTTGACATTTATTCATTTAGCAGACGCTTTTATCCAAAGCGCTCACATTGAGGAATACAATAGGCGATACATTATAAAGAGGCAAACAGAAGTGCTTGTAATACAAATTTCTAGGCAGTGTTCAGAGCAAATTCTAGCCAGACAGAGAGAGTTTAAGGGAAAGAGAGCAAAGTTAAGGAAAGGTATTTTAAAGATGAAGTCAAGTGATGATGGAAGAGATGAGTTTTCAGATGTTGCATGAAACTTGTCTTGATTCCACCAGCCAGGAACGGTGAATATAATTCATTAAAATATAAGTTTCATTTCATAAAGTACAACTTGATTGCGAATATAATTTTGTTTAGGTTTATATGTATTTATGTGCTGAAATCCCTAGATTGTCACATATATATATATATATTTAGGTGACTGTATTTTTGAAACTAATATTTGCAAAATGAAAACAGTGTTCTGTCTCAATGGACAAAGTAAATATTGAATCTAGCATGACACAAATTCCTTAAAATGTGTGGTGCATGTAGAAATATATACCTACCCACTATCAGTTATGAGAATGATGATACCTCCCTCATTATTGGCTGTAGCAAATCAAATAATTAACACTGTAATTAGAGTAATGTTAGGATTCACCTTGTATCACAATGATGAATGTTCCATATTAAAATATAAATGTTTACTGTTATGTATAATTCTGAGAGGCAAGAGAGTAAAAAGCAGAAGCGGTGTAAAGAATAGATGGATGTTTACATGCCATGGCACCAACATGCTAATTTACTGGTAACTTCTCGTTCCAGAAAAATGCAGTTTACTGGCAGTACTCCATAAATCCCATAATGACACAGAGAGACTAAACACACACACCTTGAGTCTGGGAATCACAGCAAACGCTGAAGATTTGATATATGAGGATGAACTGTGGCTCTTTCAATTTGGTATTTTGTGCAGGAAAACCTCAAGCTCTCAGAATGTGCTAAAGTGGAACTATTGCAAGAAAACTTTTGGGACACTTTAAATATCTTGCATTTAAAGACCTACATCCAAGATCCCCTTGGTGGGGGCAGTAGTAACACTGAAAAAGAAGTCATGTTAAACCACTGTATCTCAAATAAAAATGAACTTTACTACTGTATATATATATGTATGTATACATCTAATAGTATATATATATATTTGGTTCAAATTCACTTAAATGTCAGGCATCATTTAAAAAGCAAAAGTCTATTTATATTTTTTGCAGAAGACTGCAACTATTCTAGAGGTAACTAGATTTGAATTATTTATATATATTGTACTCAAATACATTATTTACCTGATGAGTCAAGAATAGTCTTTAATGGAACAAGATCAACATTAACAGAAGAACTCAAAGATAATAGTCATTTTCTTTTAAAAAGATTTAAAAGTAACACTAATCATTTTAAATGTAGTTTTACAATTCAAATATGTTTCTTTTCTAACAGAAAAGTATGTCAACTCAGAAAAACAAGGTGTTTACACTGGGCCCTGTGTTACTATTGCCCCCGATGTTACAGCCATGATCAAATCTCATTCCCTAGCTAGCCACACCTATATTAGCATAGGATGTTCATGTTCATCTTCTATCAATAACCTAGAGATAAAATCTATGTAGTTTAAATTCAAGATCAGCAGCAGAAAAATACTGTACATCCTAAATACATTTTCATGCCACAAAATCAGTATTTTGTCCAAAACAATTCTGCTGAGGTGAAATGATTGTACTCCTTTTCCACAGGCAGAGAAATAATCTTACTGAGCATTTGTAGATTACGTTTCATCACTCTTGATTCTGATTGAAGGAACTGAGTGTGTGACAACTGCCCCCTGTTAAAACTGCCCCCGGTCTCCCCTGTACTTTCATGATAAAACTACGAAGCTAGTAGTATACTGAGACTATACTACAAAGTGTACTAAAGATCCTACTACAAGTATTTAATTAGTAAACTATCAGTTTACCTATAAGTTCACGTTTAGTATAATTGCAGTCCAAGCTAAAAACTTTGATGTAAACTAGTAGTGTACTCAAAGTTTACTACTGTCATACTTAAAGTATATTTAAAAGTATACTTTTATATAATAGAAAGTGGGTCATTTACATTTACATTTTACATTTATGCATTTAGCAGACGCTTTTATCCAAAGCGACTTACATTGCATTCAAGTTACAGTTTCTACATTTTATCAGCTCTTGCTTTCCCTGGGAATCGAACCCATGATCTTGGCGTTGCTAGCGCCATGCTCTACCAGTTGAGCTACAGGAAAGCTATTTAGTCCCAATGAGTATTGAAATAGTACACTTACAAGTATACTACTAGTACACTGATATTTGTATACGTACTACATAAAGTATACTTAAAAATATACTTGAACTTTACTTAAGTATACTTAAAAAAATAAACTTGAAGTACTTGTTGGTAAGGGAGACTTTAAAACACTTTTTTCTTACAGCTGAAAATGAGATCATTTACTGTGAAATGTCAGCTTCATGGTGAAAACTTCTACGTCACTCTCGTCAACGCAGTCCATAGTTACAATAAAAATGTATCTTGACTTTATCTTGTGGTTCTTTTGGGAAAAACAGTGGGGGGGGGGGCATGTTACCCCACTCTACCCTATTCCAGAAATCCCCTAATGATGCATGAGATAAACACTCACACCTTGAGTCTGGGAATCAAAGCAAACACTAGTTTCAAGATGAACTGACCGTTTCAAGATTTTGCAGGAGATCCTCTTTCAAGTAAAGAAGAGCGTGTGACTTCTGCAAACACGTTTAAGATCGCATGGAAAGGTTTTATGGATATTGGAATGAAATATTATCTTATAAAGAATATTAAAGAATCTTAATTTTTAAGAGTGTGTGTGTTGGATTTATTGTCAGGGTCTTAAGAGATGATCAAACTATACTAGTATAGATATAGATTTGATGGGATCCTCTAGGGCCTCAGTTTTATGTAAAATGTAAATTATTTCTGTGATCAAAGCTGTATTTTCAGCATCATTCCTCCAGTCTTCAGTGTCACATGATCTTCAGAAATCATTATAATATGCTGATTTGCTGCTCAAGAAACAGTTCTGATTATAATCAATGCTGAAATGTTGCGCTGCTTTATATCTGTGTGGTGATGCACTACCATTCAAAAGTTTGAAGCTAGATTTGCAAAAGAAAGAAATCATACTTTTATTCAGCATGGAATTGATCAAACGTGATGTTTAGAATAGTACAACATATTTATATTTCAAATAAATGCTGTTCTTTTGAATCCTGAAATATACAATGTGTCAAGGTTTTGACGAAAATATGAAGCAGTTTTTAGCTGTGGACTCTTTTCAACTGAACTTTTTTACAAAACCATAAAACTATTATATCTGTACTAGTCGTTTTATGTTATACATAGATGCACAACTGAGCGTTGGATGTTTCTGAGAATATTAATGCCAGTCAATTCTCTGACTTAGCTTCATCATTGGAAGTAATGACACATTTTCAAATAAAAACTGAAAACCTATTATACAATTTGGCCGTTTATATACACGGCAACAGTATTTGAGGGCTTGAAAACGGTGTTCAGTCTATAGACATGAGCGAGTACTTGACAACCAATCAACAAGCATGACAGAATACAGGACCGCGTGTGCACAGATGAGTAGTTTATTCTTTATTAATAAAGCAGCGCTAGTGGATGCATGTGATCTGTACGCAAAACCTTTCAAAAACACAAAGGAAAACGTATATTTCTAGCACATCGTTGCCTTTTAAACGCACCCTACGAGTGTAAACAGGAGAAGCTGTTTAGAGAAGAAATGAATGGATGGATGTACACATGCTGTGGCATCAAAATACTAATTTAATGTTACAACTTCTCATCCCAGAAAATTGCAAGGACTGATTAAAACTGTAATTTACTGGTGATATTTCATTGACACACACAAACTAAACACCCACACATTGAGTCTGGGAATCACAGCAAACGCTGAAGTGTTGATATATGAGGAAGAACTGTCACCCTTTCAATTTCATATTTTATATACACACTTCTGCAAACACACATGCCAACAGAGGCGTAGCCATCATTTCAGAAGTGAGCGGGACAGAAATGTGCTAAAAATTCAAATACACTAGACAATAACCAATAATTTATAATCTGTAATATTTTTTTCTTAACGGCAATTTTAAGATTTGCTTATACTACTTTTTTCATTTTTATGACAGAATATGGCAGAGAATATATTTTATAGTTTCTATAGGCCACTGTAAAAAAATGCTGTCAATTTGCACTGCATTATTCAGATACTTTATTACCTGCAGATGACATGAAAAACACACAAACTATAATTGACTTCATGTGTTTTAGTCATCTTAGCTACAGAGAAAGCTGGATGCTTTTGTCCATATTAGGGAAAAAGTTCCTTAAAGAACATTTGAAATATCTAAAGATTCTACATGTAACACAAAAGAGTCTTTAAAGTGGAAAAAGGGTTTTAAAAGTTCTGAGAAAACTAAAATATTATTTTATGAGCTGTTCACCGGCATGAGCGAGTTCTTAACAACCAAAATGTAGCATCAAAATGCTAATTTACTAATGATACAACTTCTCATCCCAGAAAATTGCCAGGACTGATTAAAACGGTAATTTACTGGTAATATTCCAGAAATCCCCTAATGATGCATGAGATAAACACTCACACCTTGAGTCTGGGAATCAAAGCAAACACTAGTTTCGAGATGAACTGGCCTTTTCAAGATTTTGCAGGAGATCCTCTTTCAAGTAAAGCAGAGCGTGTGACTTCTGCAAACACTTTTAAGATCGCATGGAAAGGTTTTATGCATGTTGGAATTAAATATTCTTCATAGAACCACTGATGAATAGAATCTGAATCCTTAATTAGTGTGTGTGTTGGATTTATTGTCAGGGTCTTAAGGGATGATCAAACTAGTATAGATATAGATATAGATATAGATATGATGGGATCCTCTAGGGCCTCAGTTTTAATAAATAACAGGAACAAACAACACAAGTCACAGTTTACCTCTTTATTATACAACACTTCTATTTGTACATTTCTTTGACAATGGGCTCCATATGGGACGGAAAGTGATCAAGGACTTGGGCTTCAATTAAACCTACAGCAGGACTTCTCGTTTTTGTCTTTCACTTTCAGTTGCGTCCTCGTACAGTATATATATGGAGCAGCGGTACTGACCGAGACACAACCACACTCCACCAGAGACTTGTTGAGATTGAGAACCTGTTATACACTAAAATGTCTAAAGAACATCAGTTAAGCCTCCGTGGACATGGTGGAAACGGTAAGTGCATTTTAATACAAAGCTTGTTTTTCTACACATCTGAGTCCATTTGCACCGCATTAAAGCTGATTTGTTTTATTTGCAGATGAAGACATACCCGCTACCAAACATTTCCGCCGTGGAGATGAGGAAAGTGGTAAGTGTATTATAATAGTTGGTCTATAGTACTAACACTGACTTTGCACAAACTCTTAATTTTAGTGTTATTTGTTAATTTATTTCTTTTATTTTGTGTATTCGTGTAGGCTACTTCTTCATGCTCTTAATGCAGTTTGTTATATGTTTCTGAAATATGTGTCTTTATTAATTGAAACATATGTTATATATTATGTAGAAATATATTATTACTAACACATTATGAACATGTAGGCAATCCAAATCTATCCAAATATAGAAATATTAGCATGCAAGTTTGTGTAATATAAACGTTTCACATTTACAGTGTTCTAATGTTGAGCATACATATAAAGCTTGTTGTTTTTCTAAACATCTGTTTCATTTGCAGATGAAGAAACCGACAAACAGCGGCAGAAAGAAGGCATAAATGAAATCGACGAGGCTACTATAAAAAAGTCAGACGCGCAAAATACGAAATCTCTCATTGGCATGATTGACACGTATGACAGACAAGCGAGTGCCAATACAGAAGACGGTTATGCTAATCAGGGCTTTTATGCCTCAGGTTTTGAAAACAAACCAGGAAAGAGGATTCCCAAGGCTGGATACCTTGCAGAAGCAGGATTTGGACGAGCTCGTGCTGAATACAGAGTATTTGAGGCAGAAGCCAAAGGCCCAAACGCCTCAGCTGCTGCTGAAGCCAATCTGGTTAAACTCGGAGCAATGGCTCGAGCTGAAATCGCCAGCGCATCAGCTAAAGCCGGTCCACTTGCTGTGAAAGTGGGAGTTGGATTTGACACGGGTGCATCTATTGGTCTGGGTGGGGTGGAGGCCAAATTCCTGGGAACCGGATTCTCAGTTGGTCCAAAAATAGGTATATCTGTTCTGGGTTCAGAAGCTTCAGTTTCATGTTCAGTCATGTAGTCACAGACAGAGGCGTCAGGTCATACCCAATCAAAGTGCAAAGTTACATGCCCCCTAAGATTTTTGAGCCAAGTGGATTTTAATGCAGCTTCCAAAAGACAATAAAATAGCCGAATAATATTTTCTAAATTTGATACAATCACACTTCAGTGATTTTAATGAGAGTTTTTGAAAGTGCTTGAACTCTAGACTGTCTTACATTTCAGACTGTGAAATGTAAACCTGACCTGATTAACATTTCACTACTGATTATATCCTGTATAATTGAGTATGTGACGAATAAAAGAACCTTGAACCTTGAACCTTCAGTCATTCTTGAGACATGGGACAAAACATGTCCAGCAATTGTAACTGCTATCAGGTTTAAAAAATATATATTTTCAATAGTAAATGTTATGGGGATTGATATATAATGTATTTAAGACAATTATCCCCTTCAATTTAATGTGATCATTATTATGTGAAATCTATGACACTTATTGTCTTCTCACTACAGCTAAAACAGTGCCCACAGAGAAGGGTTCAATCATTCATATGCTATAAAATGGATACAACTGTTTTTTAATGATACAAAAGAGCTTGTTTTATCAAAAGTAACACTTAATATCTCATATCAAAGCAAGGTTGGTTTCAGTGACACATGAGTGTTTTATAAGGTTTCAAATCTGTGTCCTCACTTTTTGTCAAACCCGTCAGATATTTATTAACATGTAATAATATCAGGGAATATCAGGGGCAGCTGTCACTCTAAAGGACCCCCTCGCCACATTCCTCGTCTGCGGAGTACATCAGTGTCAGACAGGCTCTCGTCAGTTTGATAGTTTTACAATATTTTAAATCCTAATGTTAATATTTCCTGGTCACAACCATGACATGTCAACACCATCTTCCAATTTCTGAGGAAATTATTTGAAATATTCAGATCATTTTATTCTCCTGAAACAGGTTCCATTAGCATCTACATCAACAGAAAAAAACTAAATGGCTACTACATGAACTCCATTTGTTTTGTGAAAGACATGCCAAATTTGTCCTCGCGTCAGATGTCACCACCATCAGATTTTGTGTTCCAATAATATATCAAAATACTTAAATGTGACTCTTGAATAAAAGCTTTATAAACTATAACATACTCACTGTTTGTGGTGTTTGTTTTAATACAGTAATTGATTGATTCAATGTATTTGATAGTTAAAAAGACTACAAATTCAGGTTTTCGTCACCACCGTCAGTTCTGTCACCTCCGTCAGAGGAATATTTTGATAATTTTTTAATATGATATTTTATACTTGTTGAGGAATTGTTGTTCACACGTGAAAGTGTAATTTGTCTGCTAACATGAGAATGTGTTTTGAAATGTTAAAAACATTGAATGCTGTTAAATGTAAAGTTTAAATGATATTACGCAGTCCAAGATAAAAAGCACATCTTGTTAAAAAAATAGAAAAGTTGGGTGGTTGTATCAAAGCATAGCTCAGAAGCTCAGTACATATAAGAGACATGAATGTAGTTCAGTACAAGGTTTTATTGTTTGAATGTTGCACCCTGTTTTGTCCCACTTCTCAAGAATGACTGCTTTGATCATGTAAATGTTCTTTGTTTTCTTTCTGTACAATGAAAGTGTCATGATAAGTTGCCTAGCTTACAATGTTTTTATTCACATTAAATATAAAGGCTGTCGTATTAAAAATATGTTATGGCATGACACCCATATTTGTTACTTGTATGTGACAGCACTAGTGTCTAATGAACAAGAACTACTATGAAATAAGTACTAGTATCTAGTACCTGAATAAGCACTAGTAACCAATGAATACGTACTAGTAGCCTACCTGATGGAATACTAGTATTCTAGTAGTAATTAAGTAGTATACTAGTAGCATTAAAATATACTAGTACATTTTAAGGATTAAATGTTAAAACAGCTTGCCATAAACACACTGCTGCTCTTTCCCCTTTTCTGTTTCACTTTCAGTTGATGCCCTAGTCTTCGTGGATAGAGAGTGGCAGGACTGACCAGACACAGATCCTTCTTTGAAAACCCCTTGAGTTAGATTCAATAATACATCAAGAGTCGCTCAGGGTAAACCCAATCCATTTCCCAACATCGTTATCAGTCCAGAATCTGAAATAGTACATGTTTGTATCCTCTAGTGTCATGTCAAGTAATGTGAAACTAGAGGATACAAAGGGGGGGGGGGGGATAACCCAACATAATGACCCAACAGGCTCAACCCAGCGTTTTTAAGTGTTTCTAATTGTCATGAATCTGGTCTGTGAACTTCCTTTAACTCACCACCAGAGATCACTCGCTCACCACATGGACTCTTGCACTCACGCCTCTCGTCTTGTCGGCCCTGTTACACTAATGGTGCAGTAATGCTGTTTATGTTGCTGAGCCTGAAACCTCTGACTGACTAACATTAGTCACTATGGACAAGTTTAAATTCAGCACTTCTCTACCTGCTGGTAGATGTTGTGACTATATCAATCTTTTTTCATTGACAAATTCAGAAGTAGTGTATTCTGATAAAATAAATTGGCAAGCAACACATAAAAGCAAATATAATAATTAGATCATAAAGTATATATTTAACCACAATCACCAACGGTCTAAAATGCATAATATTGACTACAGTAGGCTATGAGCTTCATCATTAGAAGTTCAGTAATTAGACCATTTTAATTTATCAACAAGTGACTTGCTTTTATTTTTCCAGTAAAATCAGTGTCTTTGCATCAACGATCATCTCGCTTTCACTTTCAGTTTGTCCTGCTATATAAGGAGCAGCGGTACTGACCGAGACACAGCTCCACCCGCGACCCTCCATCAAACACCTACTGAGATTCATAAACTACTGACACCCACAAATGTCTGACAAAAACCCTCATTTAACCTACCAAGGACAATACGATAATGGTAAGTGCATTTTAATAGTTTATATTTAATAACATTTGAAAACAATTGTTATTTATGTATTCTATTTTTGTATTGTTTCTAAATGAAACAAAAATATTATTAGGGCTGTAAAAAATAACGCTTTAATGTATGCGATTAATAAATTCGTAAAAAAAATATTTAGCCTATAATGCAGTTAATGCAGCATCTGTTTTTTCCTGGCATCCTTTGGCAAGAGAGAGAGAGAGTGAAAGACAGAGGAATGAATGCCCGTACAGCCTATTACACTCACATTATAAGTTAAAAATTACTTTCAATTAATGTTGAATGACTATAATTACTCATTATTCACTCACAAAAATTGAAAAGAAAAATATCTATTTAATAGAGACATCTGAACCAGCATTGGTAGGTTATCAGTGAAACTTCATTAATATAAGAAATCAAAATTGACAGTAATTAATTTGTTAGCGCACATTGTTTTGAGGTGAACACTCAGGTTAATCCACAGAAAGAAAAAACAATTGCTTTCGGTAATCTTTCATCAAAATCTAAAAACGTGTTCCAGCTCCTGAATGATATTCCTTCTCTGATGACGTCAGTTTAACGGCTTGGACAGAAAATCCTTAACGACGCCCCTCTGCGAGTGAGAGATGCGCTAAAATAAAATATCACCCTTTAATCAATATTTAGTTTCACTTCCAGTTGGCACAGACTTTAAACAATCAGGCTATTTAAAACAAGGATTTATGTTTATATATATATTATTCATTTAGAATTTCTATCAAAATATGTATTAGCCTACCATATAAAAATATATCACAAACGTTATTATGTGTTTAATCACAGTTAATTACAAAAAAGGAGGGACTAATTAATTTTTTTAATTGATTGACAGCACTATAATGCATATTATTATTATTATGAAGATGCAGAGGTTTTCTTTCTTTTAGGCCTTTTGAACAATTAGAGCTATGTTGTGTAAAACTCAGAATAAATCACAACAAATACAGAAATTACAGTTTGCAAGGTTGAGTAAACCTAACTTGTCACATAAACAATGTTCTAATGTTTAGTGTAAAATGGTATAAATTCATATAAAGTGTGCTGTTTTTCAGGTCATGATGGTATAATCAATCCACCAGACATATCTGACACGTATGACAGACCAGCAAGTGCCCATACAGCAGGCACCTATGCTGGATCTGGATCATATGATGAAACAGGGAAGAGTATTCCCAAAAATGGAGTTTATGCGGCAGCAGGAGTTGGAAAAGCTCGTGCTGAGTACAGTGTATTTGAGGCAGAAGCCAAAGGTCCAAACGCCTCAGCTCGAGCTGAAATCGCCAGCGCATCAGCTAAAGCTGGTCGACTCGGTGTGAAAGTGGGACTAGGATTTGACACGGGTGCATCTGCTGGTCTGGATGGGGTGGAGGCCAAATTCTTGGGAACCGGATTCTCAATTGGTCAAAAAAAGCAGTATATCTGTTCTAGGCAATGAAGCATCGTGTTCAGTCATGTAATCAGACAGGTAATAATCACCTTTAAATACATTTATATGTAACATTTTACTACCAAACCATTAAGTCAAGCACAGAAAGTACTTTTAATGCATAATTAGTATTTGTTGTTGAGCTATAAGTACACAAAATTATACTTTAACAACATTGAAAACAATGTTTTATTTTAGATTGTATAATTCTACAATTGTTGAGATGTTCATTTCATTGAAGTAGTAATATTTGTATTTGGTTATGCAGGTATGTTTAATTAAGATTGTGAAACTCGAGTTTGGATCCAACCTTTGCAAAGATTTCAGGCAACAGCAACAATTGCAAAGACTTGAGAGATGATGTCAACTTTGGATCAACATACAAAACTGTCAAATATTATACTTATATTGCAATCATTATGAGCATAAGTAATTGCTGCCTAACATATTTGTTGTATCTACTTAACTGAACGCATGATGTTAATGAAACTAGAGGCTGATAACTTCCTTCCTTCAGTACCTGTAACATTAAAAACAAAACATATCTGTAAAGCTGCTTTGAATCTGTATTGTGAAAAGTGCTATACAATAAACTTGAATCTAATATACTGTATATTGCTTTTCTCTTCAGCACAGTCATTTCCAGGGTAACTGTTATAATGCGTTCAGAGGACTTTCTGTAGACCTTTAATATCTGCAGCAGTCCTTTTCCATTTATGCAGTTTGCATTTATGCTGTGTTTGTCTTTCTATATGTATTAACAAAAGATATGCATAAGTTGGTTCAGGCGATTCAATCTGAAGGAGGTCATTCATAACTATTGATGGAGAAATTAAGCTTTTCAAATCTTAAAATCAAATGAACCAATTGCTTGGTAATGCCATAATGCTTTGGAAATTACTCCCATGTATTTGAAATTTAAAGCAATCAACAATATTATGAAATGCACAGATCTAAACTTATTTCCTTGACTGTCAATTTTACACATTTGGCCTGTTCGTCTAATATTTTTCCTTTCATATCTTCAGTTGTTGTTCTAATTAGGTAATAAATTTAGCATTTAATACAAGTCTCCAGTGAACAAAAACTGCCATCTAATAAGAAATAGTATCTTAAAGGCACTAGCACCTGAAGAATAAGAACAAGTATAGCCTGAATAAGTAATGGAATATACTAGTAGTAATTAAGTAGTTCACTGGCTGCATGAAAATATATAGTTCATTTTAAGGATTAAATGTTAAATCAGCTTGCCATAAATGCACTGCAGGTCTTTTCCCATTTCTGTTTAACTTTCAGTCTGCATTTATAGGGAGTGGCAGTAGAGACCAGATACAGCTCTTTGTTTGAAAACCCTTGAGAGAGATAATCAGTAATATAGGCTATCAAGAGTCATTCTGGGTGTACCATTCCATTTCCCAACATCTTTATCAATATCCTCCAGTTTCACATCACTTAGTCCAATAGTGCTCTAATGCTGTCTACCTCGCCGTTTCACCACAATCACCAATGCTCTAAAAGGCATAACATGGACTACAGTAAGCCATATGCTATTTTGAGCTTCATTATTAGAAGTAATTAGACAGTATTTGTCACGGCAAAAAACTCCAAATCAGTTGAGAGTGAAAAGAAAGTGGTTTATTAAAGCTCGCGAAGACTGGCAGTAATCAGAAGCACTAATGTGCAACAACAGCTGATCCGGGATAGTGTAGACAGCAGCAAGTGAGATAACCCGGCAGGAGCAAAAGTCCAGGGCGCCTGACTACCGGAACTCCAGTCCCGGCGATAAGGTCCTCTTAAGTCAGCAAGAGACACAGGAACAGCAGATAACGCTTGAGAGAGACGAGAACAGGACAAGGCATGAGTAACAACGAACTGACAACAGCTACACCAAACAGAGCGGCAGATATAGGCGCAGAGATATTTACCTGGCGATTGTAATCATCGATCAGGGACTGATCCAATATGTCCCTCGCAGGAACCCAACTCCTCTCCTCTGGACCGTAACCTTCCACCAACAGTCCACCAAATACTGAAAACCGCGTCCCCTCCGTCTTGAGTTCAAAATACGGTTTACTGAATAAGTTGGTTCCCCATCTAAGAGTCGCGGCGGTGGGGGAACCGGGGCAGGCGGATTAATAGTAGAATGAAAAACGGGTTTTAATTTGGATACATGAAAGACGGAATGAACCCTCCTGTACGCTGGAGGAAGTTTGAGGCGGACTGCCACCGGACTAATGATCTTGGTGACAGTAAATGGGCCAATTAATTTAGGAGCAAGCTTGTTACAAACGGTGCGGAGTGGAATATTTCTGGATGAAAGCCACACTTTTTGACCTAAGACGTAGACGGGAGGCTCAAACCAGTGGCAATCGGCCTGAGCTTTGGTGCGAGACCTCACCTGGAGAAGAGTCCCTCTGGCCTTTCTCCAAGTGCGGTAGCACCTTTGGACAAAAGCGTGGGTAGAGGGGACAAACCAACTTTGGTTTTCAGACTCTGAAAAATAGGTGGCTGGTAACCTAGACTACACTCAAACAGAGATAGGCCCGTAGCTGACACTGGTAATGAGTTATGTGTGTACTCAACCCATGAAAGTTGCAGACTCCAAGAGGACGGGTTCTGAGAGACCAAACACCCATTCTAATTCTTGGTTAGCCCTCTCCGTTTGACCATTGCTCTGAGGATGAAAGCCCAAAGAAAGACTGACACTCGCCCCCAATAAACGACAAAATTCCCTCCAAAATTTGGAAATGAACTGAGGCCCCCAGTCAGAAACCACGTCCGTCGGGAGGCCATGTATGCGAAAGACGTGGTCTATGACAGCAACCGCTGTTTCTCTGGCTGAAGGTAATTTGGGCAGAGGAATAAAATGAGTTGCCTTCGAGAACCGGTCCACCACGGTTAAAACTGCCGTGTTCCCTTGAAAGGGCAGGAGACCTGTAACAAAATCTAACGATATGTGGGACCAGGGTCTTGAAGGAACTGACAGCGCCTGAAGGAGTCCAGCAGGGGGTAGATTGGAAGTCTTGGAGGTGGCACAAACTAAGTAGGCTAAAACAAAAAGACGAATGTCAAGGGCCATAGATTGCCACCAGAACCGCTGTTTAATGAGAAACATGGTACGACTCACCCCAGGATGACAAGCCACCTTGGAACAATGACCCCAACAGATGCCGTCAGACCGTAAACTCTCTGACACAAATAAATGACTCGGTGCACACCCAGGCGGAGGTATTACCCTTTGTAAGGCCGTACAGACCTTCGATTCGATCTCCCAAGTTTCCATAGAGCCCACTATCTTCTGTGGTACGATAAACTCAGGAGACGACAGGCGCTCGGAACGATCAAAAACAAGAGATAAAGCATCGGGTTTGATGTTCTTGAAACCCGTGCGGTAGAAAATGGAAAAATCAAAATGGCCGAAATATAGAGCCCACCGAGCCTGCCCAGAGTTTAACCTTTTGGCGGACCTGATGTACTCAAGGTTCTTATGGTCTGTCCAAACAATAAAAGGTACCCCCGCACCTTCCAACCAATGTCGCCATTCCTCCAAGGCTAACTTGACTGCCAGCAACTCTCTATTACCAATGTCGTAATTGCATTCGGTCGGTGATAGACGATGAGAAAAAAAACGCACAGGGATGCATCTTATCGTCCACGGAAGAGCACTGGGAAAGAACCGCACCAACTATTACTTTTTTACTCCTGTATTCCTTTTGAGTTATTTTCACCAAAATAATAACAGAAGCAGAACTTAAAGGAATCATTCACCTAAACATTTAAATTCAGTCATCATTTACTCACCCTCGAGTAGTTCCAAACCTGTATGAATGTCTTTGTTCTGCTGAACACGTGAGGAATGTGGGAAACAGCATTACTGGGGCACCATTTTCTTGCGGTTCCCTTTTTTTTTCTTTTTCTTTTTTTTTTTACTTTGGGCTAAAAGTGTGTTGTCACGCAACTTACTGAACATGTACCAAGTAAAATATTACTGAAATGTGATTAGGTTTTCCTTACACTACTGTGTTACAACAAAAAGTTATCTGTTACTGTAATGCATTACTTTTGTAACGCGTTACTCTCAACACTGACTATAAAGATATTTTGAAGATGCAGAGGTTTCCCTTATTTTAGACCTTTTGAACAATTATGTTGTGCAGACGTTTTTGTTAAGCAAACCAAAATTCAGGATAGATCACAACAAATACTCAAATTACAGTTTGCAAGGCTGAGTAAAACTAACTTGCCACATAAACAATGTTCTAATGTTTAGTGTAAAATGGTATAAATTCAAACAAAGCATTCACTGCATTAAAGTTAATTTTGTTTTATTTACGGATGAAGAATATGATATACTTTCTGCTAAACAGCAGCAGAAAGGAAAACCAAGTGTGAAACCCACATCAGGTCAAGCAGATATTGTTACTGAAGTAGACTCACACAGAGGATTATAAAACAACAGGTGTGTCTATTGAAACAGCTGAGTAAATGGGTAACTGAAGCAGACGAGTATTAAGTATATGCAGTTCGATGAATAGATGATATAAGAAATGAGAGTGTCTTGACTTTACAATAACTTGTGGACCTGACAGATGAAGCACACACCTCACACTGATGAGTATAGGAGATACTGACTTGGAATCGATGGAGGAAACAAACGTCGGAGTGGAGTAGCAGGACACACGCTGGAGAGAGCACAGGAGGTAAGTACACGATGGAGGTAAGTAAACAGGTAAGTCGCTGAGGTAGCATAGAGAGTCCATCGAATTAACGAGACCAGACACTGGAGTGATGTGAGGTGTGTGCTTAAGTAGTAGTCTTGATGAGGGTGCTCATGAGGTGCAGTGCAGGTGTGTTCAATCCTGAATCAGGTGAGGGCATGCACAGTGATTTGGAAGTGAGTGCGACTGACGATATGTGACAGATATAGTCGATACCACAAACATAAATGGCACGCATGACAGACCAGGAAGTGCCTATACAGAAGGCAAGTTTGCTCGAGATGAAAAATATGTAGAAGTTCATGAAGACGAAGCCGGAAAGAGGATTTCCAAAACTGAATCTGTGCAGCAGCAGCAGTCAGACGTGCTTGTGTTGAATACAATATATTTGAGGCAGAAGCCAAAGACCCAAATGCCTCAGCTGGTGCTAAAGCCAGTCAGATTGGAGTCGAGCAATGGCTCGAGCTAAAGGCGGTCCACTTGGTGTGAAAGTGGGACTTGGACTTGACACAGGTGCATCTGCTGGTGTGGACCGGATTCTCAATTGGTTCTTCAAGTCAATCTGAACAACACTTGAATTATTTATCGAAATCATTAAATTTCTAAAGTTTTAAAGTAGCCAACTTCATCTAGAACATACATATTTATATATTTTGCTATTGTATTGTGGAGTGACACTTTCATAAAAGTTTCTATGCTCCTCTTCTATGCAGCCTATTGGTGAGCGCACTGGCGTGTTGTCCTGTGGCAGCCGTCGTATCATCCAAGTGGATGCTGCACACTGGTGGTGGTTGATGAGAGACACCCCCCCATGATTGTAAAGTGCTTTGGGTGTACAACAATACACAATAAAGCGCTATATAAATGCATCATTCATTCATTCATTTCATCAGTTTGTTTATGTAATCACACAATGACGTAACAAGTATGCAGTTATATTATTACGACCCCAATAATGATGTCTAAAGCACATAAAGTGAATAGTCTTCATCAACTCCATTAGAAACCATAAAAATTGTATTTCATAGATCGATTACAAAACTATACAGGTTTTCAAGGGCAGGCTTTAAGATGGTTTAGATCCTACCTGTCCGATTACTACCACTTTGTTTATTTAATTAAACGGGGAGTCATCTCAATTATCACCAGTAAAGTATGGTGTACCGCAAGGATCTGTCCAAGGTCCTCTGCTATTTTCATTATACATGTTGCCCCTTCGTAATATTATTAGAAAATACGGGATTAGTCTCCATTGTTATGCTGATGAAACTCAGCTATATATATATATATATATATACGCTAAATATCTCAACAATACCAGATGAAACTTCTAAACTATCTAAGCTAACGCAGTGTGTTAAAAATATAAAAGATTGGATGACCAATAATTTCCTCCTTTTAAATTCAGATAAGACCGAGATATTACTTATTGGACCTAAAAACAGTACACAGAATCTCTTGGATTACAATTTGCAACTAGACGGATGTACTGTTCCTTCCTCTACAGTCAAAAATCTGGGTGTTATATTAGACAGCAACCTATCTTTTGAAAATCATATTTCCAATGTTACAAAAACAGCATTCTTCCATCTTAGAAACATTTCCAAGCTACGGAACATGTGAAGTGTTTCTGATGCAGAAAAGTTAGTTCATGCATTCATGACCTCTAGACTGGACTATTGTAATGCACTGCTAGGTGGTTGTCCTGCATCTTCAATAAACAAGCTACAGATAGTACAAAATGCTGCGGCTAGAGTCCTTACCAGGTCAAGAAAATATGATCATATTACTCCAATTTTACAGTCTCTGCACTGGCTACCTATTAAGTTTCGTATCAGTTACAAAATATTATTACTTGCCTATAAGGCCCTAAATGATTTAGCTCCTGCGTACCTAACTAATCTTTTATCACGCTACAATCCAACCCGCTCCCTTAGGAGCAAAACTCTGGACTCTTGGTAGTACCTAGGATAGCAAAGTCCACAAAAGGAGGTAGAACTTTTTCATATCTGGCTCCTAAACTCTGGAATAGCCTTCCTGATAACGTTCGGGGTTCAGACACACTCTCTCTGTTTAAATCTAGATTAAAGACGCATCTCTTTAGCCAAGCATTCATATAATGCATCTCACAATCTTGTACTGCCAGTCTATCTGAACAAATGCACATTATTATGCTTTAGCTTGGGTTGAACAAATAATTGAATCCAGGGTTGTTCCTGGATGGAACAACTGCTACGATAATTGTCTTTATTTGTTTCTCTGTCTCTGGATTAACATCCCATAATTACACAAGCTTCAGTCTGGATCCAAGCCTTGAATGATCTGAGATGACCGAACACCTGAGAAGAGATGATGACAACCCCTCGGAGGACCTCAGAGGAAGCCAACCATCAGCTATTATACTGAATTAACCAAATTTTGCTATAAGTTAATTATTTTGAGTTTCTACAATATATAAATCTATTTTAGAAACTTAATTTCCTGTGAAGTTGCTTTGCAACGATTGTATCATAAAAAGCGCTATACAAATAATCTTGAATTTCACACCTTCATTTAAGTGCTTGTTTCATACGTGCGAAACACTTTCTCATTGGTTTAATAAGAAGCTATATGTTATCTCTTATAATCTGCCGATTTGAACCAATACTTCATCTAAATGGGGTGGACATTAGCAATACAAAAATGCACAAATAAATGTATTATACAACAATTATATATCATATTGGAGGATTGTCGTTTGTAACTATTTAATTTTGCTGTTCGCTGACTTGGACTAAATCTCTTACGGTGGAGTTGAGGTGAGAAGAGGAGAGGTGGATCTTGATGCAGCAGTTTATCTTTTATTAAGCAAATAAAAAGCCGAAATTCTAACAGAGAAAAAATGTTAACAGCTTTGCTACAAACCAAATATAATACCAAACAATTGGAAGAAAAAAACTGAGGGCACATAACAAGCAAGTAAACCAGACATGGGTGGTGAACATGAGCAACCAAGAAAACATTTTTTTTATTGGAAACCAAAAAAACAGGAAATAAGGCTCAGGGAAACAGGAACAAACATACTAAACTAAACAGAAACTAAACATGACTATAATATACGCTATACATGACGCTATACAAATAATCTTCAATTGAATAAACATTTTGGTTACTTTCGGTTTTCATGAAATAATAATATAAAGTAATATAGTTTTTAGATAACATACAGTAATACAAATGATTAATTAGAAATATTAACATATTCCTCTAACAATTATTAAACACATTCAAAACAAAGAATTTGTTATAAAGTGTACACAAGTAAAACTAATTTAAACAGAGTGCTTTATTCTGTAACCTGTTTTTTATATCCTGTCTCTGGGCTCAGGATCTTCTAGACTACTGATGTTGCAGCTTGTTCCATATCCAATTGAGCTGTATTCATCACATCTTTGAACCCACCCTTCCACCTTCTCATGTGAATCTGTGAATATGAAAATGTGAGGAGTAGAAAATAAATGTGATCTCTGGCAAGAAAATAAATTAGTTTTAATCTATGCTATATAAATATTAAAAAAATGACTTTCAAGCAATGAAAATACAGATGAAGAAAACATATGAACAACATAAACAAATGTATTCTTAAAAAGCTAAATAACTCACCAGATGATGCTTCAGGTTTCTGATTGTTCAAGAACGTCTCCATTAAAGTTACTTCCCATCTGCTTCCTTCTCTCCTCATCTTTTCCTTGAGTTTCTCATCAGCTGAAACTGAAAGAGAGAAGAGTGCACAGGGTGCTCAAATACAGGTGCATCTCAATAAATGAGAGTGTGGTGGAAAAGTTCATTTATTTCAGTAATTCAACTCAAATTGTGAAACTTGTGTATTAAATAAATTAAATGCACACAGACTGAAGTAGTTTAAGTCTTTGGTTCTTTTAATTGTGATGATTTTGGCTCACATTTAACAAAAACCCACCAATTCACATCTCAACAAATCAGAATACTTCATAAGACCAATAACAAAACATTTTTAGTGAATTGTTGGCCTTCTGGAAAGTATGTTCATTTACTGTATATGTACTCAATACTTGGTAGGGGCTCCTTTTGCTTTAATTACTGGCTCAATGCGGCGTGGCATGGAGGTGATCAGTTTGTGGCACAGCTGAGGTGGTATGAAGCCCAGGTTTCTTTGACAGTGGCCTTCAGCTCATGTGTATTTTTTGGTCTCTTGTTTCTCATTTTCCTCTTGACAATACTCCATATATTCTCTATGTTCAGGTCTGGTGAGTTTGCTGGCCAGTCAAGCACACCAACACCATGCTCATTTAACCAGCTTCTGGTGCTTTTGGCAGTGTGGGCAGGAGCCAAATCCTGCTGGAAAATGAAATCAGCATCTTTAAAAAGCTGGTCAGCAGAAGGAAGCATGAAGTGCTCCAAAATGTCTTGGTAAATGAGTGCAGTGACGTTGGTTTTCAAAAAACACAATGGACCAAAACCAGAAGATGACATTGCACCCAATTCATCACAGACTGTGGAAACTTAACACTGGACTTCAAGCAACTTGTGCTATGAGCTTCTCCACCCTTCCTCCAGACTCTAGGACCTTGGTTTCCAAATGAAATACAAAACTTGCTCTCATCTGAAAAGAGGACTTTGGACCACTGGGCAACAGTCCAGTTCTTCTTCTTCTTAGCCCAGGTAAGACGCCTCTGATGACAACTGAAGCCAAATTCCTCGACACGTCTGTGTGTAGTGCTCTTGATGCCTTGACCCCAGCCTCAGTCCATTCCTTGTGAAGTTCGCCCAAATTCTTGAATTGATTTTGTTTGACGATCCTCATAAGGCTGCAGTTCTCTCGGTTGATTGTGCATCTTTTTCCTTCCACTCAACTTTCTGTTAACATGCTTGGATACAGCACTCTGTGAACACACAGCTTCTTTGACAATGAATGTTTGTGTCTTACCCTCCTTGTGAAGGGTGTCAATGATTGTCTTCTGGACATCTGTCAGATCAGCAGTCTTCCCCATGATTGTGTAGCCTAGTGAACCAAACTGAGAGACCATTTTGAAGGCTCGGGTTTTGAGTTGATTAGCTGATTGGCATGTCACCATATTCTAATCTGTTGAGATGTGAATTGGTGGGTTTTTGTTAAATGTGAGCCAAAATCATCACAATTAAAAGAACCAAAGACTTAAACTACTTCAGTCTGTGTGCATTGAATGTATTTAATACACGAGTTTCACAATTTGAGTTGAATTACTGAAATAAATTAACTTTTTTAAACAAAACTCAAACTAAAACTGTGTAATGAGCTTTAATGAGGGTGCAAACGTACAGCTTGGAGGGTTTGAAATACTACAGGTACGGCGACTTCTGGTCTCTGTACATCCTGTGAAATCCAACCCTAAGTGTTTTAGTCGACATTTGATTCCCTGAAACCTGTTGATAATCTCTTGTTGTAGTAATTGCAGCACTCGGGGAGCATCCAGGCTTATTTCTTCATCTTGTTGTGTGTCAGTTTCATGAATGTTTTCTTCTGCAGCACATTGAGGGTTGAGGCAGAACAGACTGTTTTCTGCCACCATCTCATCAATCTTCTGGAGCAACTCTGTGACTTGATCTCGGTTTTTCTTGTTTGAGTTGTCAAAAACGTGATATCTGTTCCTGCATTTCTGAATCAGCCACTGAAGAGCTTCACCTTCACTCTCAATGTGCTGCTCGATTGAGATATCTGGAAATCTGTCGCCCCACGTGAACAGAACTATGGTGTGTCTCCAGACGTCTTCTCCAAAATTGGCCATATACCCCGTAATGATTCTTTTCAGTTCAGTCTTGAATGAAGTATCAATAGGAACCACTAAGATCATGGCGTGAGGGAACTGCATATGTCGTGATTGGCCTATTGCAGCCTGGGCATATTCTGGGTTGACTTTAGATGAGAAATATTTCCACCAGCCCGGAGTGTCCAACAGGGTTATGGATCTGCCATTTACTACACCAGTATGGCTTGTACACTCTTGAGTTCTTCGTATCGGAAATATATCATGATTGAAGATAATGTTTCCAGCTGAACTCTTCCCAGAGAGAATCCAACCCAGCAGAACAATTCTCAGTTCTTTGAGCGGAACCACAGCGTCTTCAAGAAAAAAATACAAATAATTTATAGGTATTTACATGTTTGCAATTGTCACTACCAGTCAGAAATTTGGACGCATTTAATAATTCTTCTTTATGACAGTTAGAATAAAGAACGAGTAAATATGTCCAACCTCAAAAAAAAAAAAAAAAAAAAAAAAAATCACAGTATGAAAACTCTAAAGTAACACAAATTGAAGTATGGGAATGATGTATTAATCAAAACATGTGACACACTCTCTTATAGTTAAGCTTCACTTTCAAAACTCCCAACATAAATCCAGTCCAAAATTTTGACTGGTAGTAAACTTGTCTGTATGTCTTTACTTACTTATTTCTTTCAGCAGGTCTCTTTTGTCCTGAACTGTTTCTTGTCTGGCTTTTGCTCTTCTTTCAATTTCATCCCTTTTTCTCTGAATGTCAAACAGCACGTCATCACATGTTTCAAAATGCTTCCCATTGTTTGCTGCCACAACACCGTCAATCTTGTCAAGTAGATCTTTGACTCCAACACTTTTATTTTCAAAATCAAAGGCATGATATCTTCCTCCACATCTCTGGATGATCAGCTGAAGATCTTCGCCCTTCACTGAATCGGTTTGTGTAAGCAACACTATGGTGTGCTTCCAGATTCTCTCACCAAAGAGACTAAGGTGCTTCTCAATGGTGAGTCTGTTTTCTTCAGTGAAAGGCAAACTGAGATTAATGACTATGAGAAAGACATGAGGTCCTGGTGGACACAGAAAGACACTGCAAACCAGCTCTTGTTTAACCACCTCTGGCGAGTCTTGCAAATCATAATTCTCCCACCAACATGGAGTATTAATCAGAGATATCTTCCTTCCGTTCACTTCACCATCTTTCCTCACAGATTTCACAAATAATTTGTCAGACTCAATTTCATCACCTAAAATGCTGTTTATCACTGAGGCTTTGTCAGATTTCTGCCACCCCAGAACAACAGCTCTTATTTCTGTCAGAAAAGAAACACGAGGACATTGGAAGGTTAAACTACAACTTTCTTTAAATTCTTTACCATGTAATTATTTCAATTAAGCAATGTCTGATTAAGTAATATAGCAAATAAATTTCAATCAAAATTATATTTACAAATAGTTCTATGTGGTTTGAAATACGAATTACTGGAAGTGTGATTAAACCGATTCGATGTCAAGTTGTTTTCTTCCGTTCTGAACATGACATGCACATAACATAATCAAAGCTGCAGTGGTTCTCAAGATAAATAGCCCAGAAGGTATTTTCTGTTGTGTTTACAGTAAAGAACATATTTATATTTGTCAAAAGCCAAAGATATCAAAAAGATACCATCTTAAATAATTGAACCTTACCTTGTCCCATCTTCCTTGCTTTCGTATACGTTGTAATCATAAAAAATGTGACAAACACTGAATCTTACAGTCAGCAGTTAATGCTGCTCTCACATGCTATTGGAAAAATCCTACTTCCCACTTTTGAAGTTGAAATTACAAGTTCATCACAATCAAGTGCTTTCTTAACAGAAATAACAATCATGAAGGATGACTCATTCATATTTAGTCAGCATCGAACAGATTTGTATTCAAATGTAGAATCACATTCATTGGTAACCATATTAACATTCACTGCACTATCTAGATATTCAGTTTGCTGGCGACAATGCCAAAATTTTGCTCAAATATTTTTTTTGCTTATATCTGTGAGAGACACCAGACCTGAACCCTATAGAGAATCTATAAAAGACACCAGACCTGAACATAGAGTATCTATGAGAGACACCAGACCTGAACATAGAGAATCTATGAGAGACACCAGACCTGAACATAGAGAATCTATGAGAGAAACCAGACCTGAACATAGAGAATCTATGAGAGACACCAGACCTGAACATAGAGAATCTATGAGAGACACCGGACCTGCACATAGAGAATCTATGAGAGACACCAGACCTGAACATAGAGAATCTATGAGAGACACCAGACCTGAACATAGAGAATCTATGAGAGACACCAGACCTGAACATAGAGAATCTATGAGAGACACCAGACCTGAACATAGAGAATCTATGAGAGACACCAGACCGGAACATAGAGAATCTATGAGAGACACCAGACCTGAACATAGAGAATCTATGAAAGACACCAGACCTGAACATAGAGAATCTATGAGAGACACCAGACCTGAACCCCATACAGAATCTATGAGAGACACCGGACCTGAACATAGAGAATCTAAGAGAGACACCAGACCTGAACCCCATAGAGAATCTATGAGAGACACCAGACCTGAACATAGAGAATCTATGAGAGACACCGGACCTGAACATAGAGAATCTATGAGAGACACCGGACCTGAACATAGAGAATCTATGAGAGACACCGGACCTGAACATAGAGAATCTATGAGAGACACCAGACATGAACATAGAGAATCTATGAGAGACACCAGACCTGAACATAGAGAATCTATGAGAGACACCAGACCTGAACATAGAGTATCTATGAGAGACACCAGACCTGAACATAGAGAATCTATGAGAGACACCAGACCTGAACATAGAGAATCTATGAGAGACACCAGACCTGAACATAGAGTATCTATGAGAGACACCAGACCTGAACATAGAGAATCTATGAGAGACACCAGACCTGAACATAGAGAATCTATGAGAGACACCAGACCTGAACATAGAGAATCTATGAGAGACACCAGACCTGAACCCAGAGAATCTATGAGAGACACCAGACCTGAACATAGAGAATCTATGAGAGACACCAGACCTGAACATAGAGAATCTATGAGAGACACCAGACCTGAACATCGAGAATCTATGAGAGACACCGGACCTGAACATAGAGAATCTATGAGAGACACCAGACCTGAACATAGAGAATCTATGAGAGACACCAGACCTGAACATAGAGAATCTATGAGAGACACCAGACCTGAACATAGAGAATCTAAGAGAGACACCAGACCTGAACATAGAGAATCTATGAGAGACACCAGACCTGCACATAGAGAATCTATGAGAGACACCAGACCTGAACATAGAGAATCTATGAGAGACACCAGACCTGAACATAGAGAATCTATGAGAGACACCAGACCTGAACATAGAGAATCTATGAGAGACACCAGACCTGAACATAGAGAATCTATGAGAGACACCAGACCTGAACATAGAGAATCTATGAGAGACACCAGACCTGAACCCAGAGAATCTATGAGAGACACCAGACCTGAACATAGAGAATCTATGAGAGACACCAGACCTGAACATAGAGAATCTATGAGAGACACCAGACCTGAACATCGAGAATCTATGAGAGACACCAGACCTGAACATAGAGAATCTATGAGAGACACCAGACCTGAACATAGAGTATCTATGAGAGACACCAGACCTGAACATAGAGAATCTATGAGAGACACCAGACCTGAACATAGAGAATCTATGAGAGACACCAGACCTGAACATAGAGTATCTATGAGAGACACCAGACCTGAACATAGAGAATCTATGAGAGACACCAGACCTGAACATAGAGAATCTATGAGAGACACCAGACCTGAACATAGAGAATCTATGAGAGACACCAGACATGAACATAGATAATCTATGAGAGACACCGGACCTGAACATAGAGAATCTATGAGAGACACCGGACCTGAACATAGAGAATCTATGAGAGACACCAGACCTGAACATAGAGAATCTATGAGAGACACCAGACCTGAACATAGAGAATCTATGAGAGACACCAGACCTGAACATAGAGTATCCGGACCTGAACATAGAGAATCTATGAGAGACACCAGACCTGAACATAGATAATCTATGAGAGACACCAGACCTGAACCCAGAGAATCTATGAGAGACACCAGACCTGAACATAGAGAATCTATGAGAGACACCAGACCTGAACATAGAGAATCTATGAGAGACACCAGACCTGAACATCGAGAATCTATGAGAGACACCGGACCTGAACATAGAGAATCTATGAGAGACACCAGACCTGAACATAGAGAATCTATGAGAGACACCAGACCTGAACATAGAGAATCTATGAGAGACACCAGACCTGAACATAGAGAATCTAAGAGAGACACCAGACCTGAACATAGAGAATCTATGAGAGACACCAGACCTGCACATAGAGAATCTATGAGAGACACCAGACCTGAACATAGAGAATCTATGAGAGACACCAGACCTGAACCCCATAGATAATCTATGAGAGACACCAGACCTGAACCCCATAGAGAATCTATGAGAGACACCAGACCTGAACATAGAGAATCTATGAGAGACACCAGACCTGAACCCAGAGAATCTATGAGAGACACCAGACCTGAACATAGAGAATCTATGAGAGACACCAGACCTGCATATAGAGAATCTATGAGAGACACCAGACCTGAACATAGAGAATCTATGAGAGACACCAGACCTGAACATAGAGAATCTATGAGAGACACCAGACCTGAACCCAGAGAATCTATGAGAGACACCAGACCTGAACATAGAGAATCTATGAGAGACACCAGACCTGCACATAGAGAATCTATGAGAGACACCAGACCTGCACATAGAGAATCTATGAGAGACACCAGACCTGAACCCAGAGAATCTATGAGAGACACCAGACCTAAACCCAGATAATCTATGAGAGACACCAGACCTGAACATAGAGAATCTATGAGAGACACCAGACATGAACATAGAGAATCTATGAGAGACACCAGACCTGAACATAGAGAATCTATGAGAGACACCGGACCTGAACATAGAGAATCTATGAGAGACACCAGACCTGAACATAGAGAATCTATGAGAGACACCAGACCTGAACCCAGAGAATCTATGAGAGACACTGAACATAGAGTATCCGGACCTGAACATAGAGAATCTATGAGAGACACCACCTGACATAGAGAATCTGAGAGACACCAACTGAACCCGAGAATCTATGAGAGACACCAGACATAGAGAATCTGAGAGAACATACCCCGAGAATCTATGAGAGACACCAGACCTGAACATAGAGAATCTATGAGAGACACCAGACTGAACTAGAGAACATGAGAGACACCAGAATCATAGAGAATCTATGAGAGACACCGGACCTGAACATAGAGAATCTATGAGAGACACCAGACCTGAACATAGAGAATCTATGAGAGACACCAGACCTGAACATAGAGAATCTATGAGAGACACCGGACCTGAACATAGAGAATCTATGAGAGACACCAGACCTGAACATAGAGAATCTATGAGAGACACCAGACCTGAACATAGAGAATCTATGAGAGACACCAGACCTGAACATAGAGAATCTATGAGAGACACCGGACCTGAACATAGAGAATCTATGAGAGACACCGGACCTGAACATAGAGAATCTATGAGAGACACCAGACCTGAACATAGAGAATCTATGAGAGACACCAGACCTGAACATAGAGAATCTATGAGAGACACCAGACCTGAACATAGAGAATCTATGAGAGACACCAGACCTGAACATAGAGAATCTTTGAGAGACACCAGACCTGAACATAGAGAATCTATGAGAGACACCGGACCTGAACATAGAGAATCTATGAGAGACACCGGACCTGAACATAGAGAATCTATGAGAGACACCGGACCTGAACATAGAGAATCTATGAGAGACACCAGACCTGAACATAGAGAATCTATGAGAGACACCAGACCTGAACATAGAGAATCTATAGCGTATGGTCAAGAGGAAAATGAGAAACAAGAGACCAAACAATGCAGATGAGCTTAATGCCACTGTCAAATAAACCTGGGCTTCATACCACCTCAGCAGTGCCACAAACTGATCACCTCCATGCCACGCCGAATTGAGGCAGTAATTAAAGCAAAACGAGCCCCTACCAAGTATTGAGTACATATACAGTAAATGGACATACTTTCCTGAAGGCCAACAATTCACTAAATATGTTTTTTTTTTTTTTGGCTTTATGAAGTATTCTGATTTGTTGAGATAGTGAATTGGTGGGTTTTTGTTAAATGTGAGCCAAAATCATCACAATTAAAAGAATCAAAGACTTAAACTACTTCAGTCTGTGTGCATTGAATTTATTTCATACACGAGTTTCACAATTTGAGTTTACATTTACATTTATGCATTGAGCAGATGCTTTTATCCAAAGCAACTTACAATACATTCAGGTTATACATTTGTATTGTCAGTATGTGTGTTCCCTGGGAATCGAACCCAACAACCTTTGCGCTGCTAACACAATGCTCTACCACTGAGCCACAGGAACACTGAATTACTGAACTAAATGAACATTTCCACGACACTCTAAATTATTGAGATGCACCTGTATACTATACTGCATAATGAGGCGCACAAAGCATGCATTGCTGACAACATTTCACCATTAGAAATCATCTGCGTCATGATTTTCAGGCACAATGGTCTGAGAGCAGGCGTTTGGGGATATAATTGTTTTCTGGCACCGCAATAACAGCGAATAAACAGGTCATGATCTGAGAAAACATACAGACAAGAAAACATTAATGACTATAATACACAACTCTCAACTGCATTAATTGTTAGGAAGTGTGTGTGTGTGTGTGTGTGTCTTTGTATTAGTTCAATTAATTTACTCTTTCTATTGCAGCCTGGGCATATTCTGGGTTGACTTTAGATGAGAAATACTTCAACCAGCCCGGAGTGTCCAACAGGATTATGGATCTACCATTCACTACACCAGTATGACTTGTACACTTTTGTGTTCTTCCTGTTGGAAATGTATCATGATTGAAGATGGTGTTTGCGGTTGAACTCTTTCCAGATACAATCCAACCCAGCAGAACAATTCTCAGCTCTGGGAGCAGAGCCACAGCGTCTTCAACAAGAAACAAACAAACAAACATTAAAAACTGCAAATAATTCAAAAGCATTTGCATGTTTGCAATTCACACTACCAGTCAAAAGCTTAGACACTTTTACACATTATTATGAAAGTCTTCCAAATTTTAACAGTAAAGTCATGATAACTGAGATAACAAATGGACATAAGAATTAGGAAGTTATGAAAATGTGATTCAAATGAAAAATCTTATATTTCAGCCACTTTGTCTAGATTCTAGCTCTGCTTCACGCTGGACATTCAACCAACTTGATGAGGAGGAACATTAATGATACTCTCAAACTCATCCATTTTAAAGCATCAATTTAAAAACACAGGTTAACGTCCTTATTTGCACATTTACAGTGTCAGTGTCATTGATTGGAATAATGCAGCATACATTTAGATAAAGGCTATAGCACATTTTGATTATGTATTGGCAACTTCTATTAAAGATTTTTCTTAAAACAGGGTTGTCCTCAGCATTTCATGACCCTGGGTAAAAAGCAGAGTTAACCTCTATTTTTCTGTCGCTCGGCTCGGCTGTGCTCTGAACGCTCTCTCCTTGGCATCTTGAGTAGACACGCCCCTTAATGCTGATTGGCTATGAGTTTGTTTTGGTACTTGGCCCCGACTCACTTTTCTAAAGCGTTTTTGAAAAATGACACACCCCACCTTTAAAGTGCTCTATTATCACACACTAATTTCGTACTAAAAATGATTCTTTAGTACAAAATCAGTGTGTGAAAGAGTATTTTAAGTACATTATGGAAGTGCACTTTTTTTTCACCTGGGTCACAATTCTGCAAAACTAATGTTAAGCATTTAAGCAGAAGCCTTTAGTCCAAACATTTGACTGGTAGTGTACATGTCTGTATGACTTACTTATTTCTTTCAGCAGGTCTCTTTTGTCCTGAACGGTTTCTTGTCTGGATTCTGCCTTTTCTTTGTTTTTATCCCTCTTTCTCTGAATGTCAAGCAGCACATCATCCTGTGTTTCAAAATGCTTGCCATTGTTTGCTGCCACAACATCATCAATCTTGATAAGTAGATCTTTGACTGCATCACTTTTGTTTCTGAAATCAAAGGCATGATATCTTCCTCCACATCTCTGTAAGATCAGCTGAAGATCTTCTCCTTCATTCTGTATGAGTTGCTCAGTGGATTTGTCTTTTTCTGAATCAGCTCTTGTAAATATCACTATGGTGTGTTTCCAGATTTTCTCACCAAAGAGACCAAGGTGCTCTTCGATACCGAGTCGGTTTTCTTCAGTGAAAGGCAAACTGAGGTTAATGACTATGAGAAAGACGTGAGGTCCTGGTTCACACGCGAAGACACTGCAAACCAGCTCTTGTTTAACCACTTCTGGTGAGTCTTGCAAATCAAAATTCTCCCACCAACATGGAGTATTAATCAGAGTTATCTTCCTTCCGTTCACTTCGCCATCTTTCCTCACAGATTTCACAAAGTATTTGTCAGACTCAACTTTATCACCTAAAATGCTGTTTATCACCAAGTCTTTGTCAGATTTCTGCCACCCCAGAACAACAGCTCTTATTTCTGTCAGGGAAAAAACATGAGGACATTGAAAATACAAACGCCAAACAAAAGGTCTGAAGAGCTCATTTTGCAAGTAAATAGTACAAACTAAAATATTGCTTGATGGCTTGAAACATCATTAAAATCTCATTTTCTGAAGTGCGTTTTCAAACAAATCAGATCTCAAGTTGTTCTGTCGTTCTGAGCGACATGCAATAAAGGACAGTTGTGCACAAGATAAATATTCATACATTTCAATATTCTGTCTTGTTGGTGTTAATTGGGTATTGAATTTTTGTAGTATTGTTTATCGTGTTGTTGTATTTTCCTTCTGTTTAATTATGTATTTTATTATTGTAAGGTGTCCTTGAGTGTCTTGAAAGGCGCCCACAAATAAAATTAATTATTATTATTTACAGAATACATTTAGATCAACCAAAAGCAAAATACATCTGACATCTTATCAAACTGCCAGTGAACCTTACCTGGTCCCATTTTCCTTGTTATCCAAACGAAACCTTTAAGAAGGAACACAAATAATAAAATTATAAAATAAAAAAACTAACTAGTCTGACACCCAAGATGATACATAAACATTTCAGGCTGGTGTTGTATACCATATAAGGCAGGAGTATCTTAACCTGTATTTTTACAACTAGACTACACAATTAAATGTGTACTGTATGTAATCTTACACAATACATGAGTAAAAAAAAGTACGTGTGTGTGAACATTTTAAAGACCTTCATTTATATCATTAATTTGAGTTGAACTAAAGATTAACCACCCCTTGAACAGTGCAACATTCGTTGTGGTGAAGTAGAACATACTTCCTGTTTCCTGTTTTTATCATAAATTTCACTTCATCACAAACGAACCATTTAAAATATCAAACATTCATTCACAATTTAACATATTCAATGTTTTGGCATAATGCTGTCTACATAAAATTCAACATGGCATGGCGTAGTACCAAGTTTGGTACATATGTGTACTGTTTATTTAAATGAAACGGGGCACTACAGGACCCCCGCCACACCCATATCTAAAAGACGACAGGTTTTTAATCAAGGCAGAACATCCAAAACATTAAAAATAATAATCATTGAAGAACAATAGCGCTTTTTACACGTTCAGTGGCTTAATGATGCAGCATCAGAAAACTGCCATTTACAACATATTAAAAAATCAGATTTAAAGCACTTTGCTTTTCTTATTTAAATGACAATTATTGCATAATAATGCTAAATGCTGTAAAAACACAAGCGTCACATCTCACCTGATCACAGACGTGTTAAAGCCTCTCCTGATTTGAGCAACACAGACTGACATCTGACAGACAACAGCTAAACTCACCGCTTCAGAGTGAAAGTGAAAATAAAAGTCACAGAAGAGCAGTGTCACTGCATCGTTTGAAAATAAATAGTTCATCCAAAAATGAATATGAAGCCATCATTTCTCACCCTCATGTCTTGACTGACTAAACTGGTAGTTATATATTAAACATAGACAAGTCTTTTTGAAATACCAACAATTTATGTATTATTAGCCTGATAGAATACAAATATGTTAAATAACTAAAACACAGTTAAGGAACACAAAAGACTCAAGGATTACAATTAATGTGCTTAATTATTTATTTTTGGACACAAGACTAAATCCATGTGACTCAAAGACCTAGAAAAAAAGCTGTTAAGTATCACTTATACATGACAGCTTAAAGGCTCACATTAACAAACACGAATTGCTGACAACATTTCACCATTAGAAATCATCTCCAGCATCATTTCAGGCACAATGGTCTGAGAGCAGGCGTTTGGGGATATAATCGTTTCCTGGAACCGCAATAACAGCGAAGGAACAGGTCATGATCTGAGAAAACATCAATCAAAACACTCAAGTACATTATTTGTTAGGACATATAGTATATTTATATATTCACATTACAATAAAAATTCATGTAAAATTATTTTGGATTAGTTAAAATCATTTACACTTTTCAATAGCATGCAAATAATTTTATTTTATTAGGCAATATGCAAATAGTTTATATTAGTATACTGAGTGCAAATTGCATATGACTAAAATATATGTGCATATATATTCATATTTTACAAAAAAAAATAATGCATGTAAATTCAATTCATATAAAAAAAAAAGTATCTGAACACAGATACTTCAGCTGGGGTGCAAACTACATACACCTAACGATTTATGTGCTAAGGTTCCTCACTCATCTAAAAATATAATGAAATGCATCACAATACATAAGAAAATACCAACTCTGAACTCTAATATGCAGTTCTCACCTCTGCATTAGACTGTAACGCACAGTCTGTCACATTCACACTGGCGTGATTCTCACAGACCGTCTGTACAGCTTGTATCTGTAGCATGTATTTAACCCGTGCAGGAGGATAGAGCTGCAACAAACACAATATCACATCAAATACTTCAGAATAAAAGAGCTGTTATATGATGAACCAGACACTTACCTGAACTGCGTCTGATAAGATATTCACCACTTTAAAGGCATACGGATAGCTACTCATGCGATTGTGGACATCCATGGCAAAGTTTGCCACATTAATGATACTATGATTATAATTTAGCTCCACACTGTCTCCTGAGACAATAAAAGCTGAGAAAACAGATGCAAAAAGAGCGAGGACGCAAACCATCTCGACAGCTTGTGAATCTGTGGGAACAAAAGCCAAGCCAAAAATCATCTGGGTGTATGAGGGTGGAAATATTAATAGCCATAAATGCCTGACGGTTTAATGCACCTCTATTTATCTGCTGCATAAGAGCTTCTCAGGTTTCTGCATCCTGCTGATGAACAGACGCTCACGCTTCAGTTAGATTCACACACTCATCAAAAACTAGAAGAGATGCATCCCAGAAAATCCCATGTCATATTCTCATGTTCTTCACCGCAGCTGCTGCATTGATGTGTTTGCATCATCTGCCATGTCACATGACCAGACCTGCTGCATGCACAAGGACCCAATGCTGAGCAGTCCATAATATCTCCTGCTGAAAAAGTCCTGCTGGAGAAAAAACAGCTAGCTGGTTTCAGTTCTGAGTGCTTTAAAGCATCAATCCAAACCAGTCTGAAGAGTTTAAGCCGGGTGGACACATAACATCAGGTTTAAAGAGCAGGATCGTGTTAATATTTAACCCTCTGGTTGTGTTCGGACTCCTGTCACACTTGTGGTGTTCCCGGTCAAAAATGACCGGACTCCAAACAACTGCTATTAAATCTGTCATTATGCTATATTATCACTAAATATTGGATTCAATCTTTTTGTCAACTTGTTTTCTTTCATTTAGGACTGGTTTGGTGTTTCTATTTGCATCTGATTAATCGTAAGCCTCATTTATCCGAAAGTAGGCACCTCATTTTTTGAGTGAAAAAATAATTTTTTATGAATAATTTTCACAATATGAGATAAAAAATTATGAAAATTTGCACTGTTTCTCACACTAGTGTACTTTAATGATTAATCGGGAAGTTTTCTTTTAAATGCTTTTATTTTGTACAAAATTGCAAAAAGTCACACTTGTGGTGTTCCCGGTCAAAAATGACCAGACTCCGATCAATTGCTTATAAATCTGTCATTATGCTATATTATCACTAAATATTGGATTCAATCTTTTTGTCAACTTGTTTTCTTTCATTTAGGACTGGTTTTGTGTTTCTATTTGCATCTGATTAATCGTAAGCCTCATTTATCTGAGAGTAGGTACCTCGTTTTTTGAGTGAAAAAAGCATTTTTTATGAATAATATTCACAATATGAGTTAAAAAATTATGAAAATTTGCACTGTTTATCACACTAGTGTGCTTTAATGTTTAATCAGGAAGTTTTCTTTTAAATGCTTTAATTTTGTACAAAATTGCACAAAGTCACACTTGTCAAAAATGGCCCGCCATTGAAAGTGAATGGGGAAGAATGAAAGTAAGAGAAACAACTAGTGTTCAGGAGCATGTTGTGCTTATGTTTGTAAGCACAACATGCTTGCACAACACATACCATGCTATCACACACACACGCTCAAACTGCCTTGTCTTTAGCCTATTTTCTTTCATCACATATTCTAGACAAAACATTATGGCAATAGGTTTTGAGGCTTTCATGTTCTCACAGAGTAGACGAAAGTTTACAAATAAATGCTTTAGCACAGAGAGAGAGCGCATATAAATGCCTCACATCACCTTGCTTGTCATTCAGTCCGTGTCAGCGCAATGGTGAAGAAGCTGTCTTTACAAGAGGTTCTTGATCATATTACTGATCAAGAGAATAGCGGGAGTATAGCGGGAATAGAGGAAGAGACAACTGAAGATGAATCTTACAGTGAAGATGCATTGCAAGATATATTGGAAGAGGAAAACATCACTGAACAAGCTGAAAACCTTGCAACAACTGAAGAGGAGCAATCTTCTGATTTTGAGGGCCCAGCTGAAGTTGATGTAACATTCTGGTCGAAGGATGGAAATTTGTCCTGGTCATCATCTCCAACTGAGAAGAAAGGCAGATTATCCACAGAAAATGTCATAAAGATGACACCAGGGTTGACAAAATATGCCACATCCCGCATTGAAGACATAAAATCATGCTTCAACCTGTTTCTGGCAGAGCCTATTGAAAACATAGTCATATCCATGACTAATTTGGAGGGAAGACTGTGTTCCTGTGGCTCAGTGGTTAGAGCATTGCGTTAGCAGCGCAAAGATTGTGGGTTCGATTCCTAGGGAACACACATACTGACAAAAAAATGTATAGCCTGAAAAGGTGTAAGACTAAGTGTAAGTCGCTTTGGATAAAAGCGTCTGCTAAATGCATAAATGTAAATGTACAAGGAAAACTGGAATGAGGTAGATCGAACAGACATAGAGGCATAGGTCTCTTGATTCTGTGTGGGGTCTACAAGTCCAGAAATGAAAACGTCGCCAGTTTATGGGATGCAGACACAGGTCGGGCAAACATTTGCAAGGCACATGCAAAATTTATTTGTGAGTCATGTGAATAAGTTCACAAAATGACCAGTTGCACGGCACATACAAATGCTAGTGTCAGTCACTTGCATGAGTTCAAACAACAACCAGGTGTTCGTTGATGTGGTTCTATATATGGCAATGCCAATGTTTTTGTTTTTCTGTCACAATGGTCAGATTTATTGTTCCATGATATTGTCTGTTTGACAGTGTCAGTGTGCAGGATATATATAACTGAAATATAACAGTTTTGGTTTGTTGTTCCATGAAATGTTATAATGTAAAAAAAATCGTAATGTGTTCTTTCTTGTTTGTCACGATTTAACAGGGAACGGCATAAGTGTTACTTTGCACCCCTTTTCAGAAAATAAAAGCATTTTAAAATAAAGGTCCTGCTTTTTGTGATCTTCCCCATTCACTTTCAATGGCCAGCCATTTTTGACAAGTGTGACTTTGTGCAATTTTGTACAAAATAAAAGCATTTAAAAGCAAACTTCCTGATTAATCATTAAAGTACACTAGTGTGAGAAACAGTGCAAATTTTCATAATTTTTTATCTCATATTGTGAAAATTATTCATAAAAAATGCTTTTTTCACTCAAAAAATGAGGTGCCTACTTTCGGATAAATGAGGCTTACGATTAATCAGATGCAAATAGAAACACAAAACCAGTCCTAAATGAAAGAAAACAAGTTGACAAAAAGATTAAATCCAATATTTGGTGATAATATAACATAATGACAGATTGATAAGAAATTGATCGCAGTCCGGTCATTTTTGACCGGGAACACCACAAGTGTGACTTTTTGCAATTTTGTACAAAATAAAAGCATTTAAAAGCAAACCTCCTGATTAAACATTAAAGTACGCTAGTGTGAGAAACGGTGCAAATTTTCATAATTTTTTATCTCATATTGTGAAAATTATTCATAAAAAAAGATTTTTTCACTCAAAAACGAGGCACCTACTCTCAGATAAATGAGGCCTACGATTAATCAGATGCAAATAGAAACACAAAACCAGTCCTAAATGAAAGAAAACAAGTTGACAAAAAGATTGAATCCAATATTTGGTGATAATATAGCATAATGACAGATTTGTAAGCAGTTGTTTGGAGTCCGGTCATTTTTGACCGGGAACACCACAAGTGTTACTAGGTTAAATAAAACCCACAAAAAATTACGAAATCTTTTAAAAAATTTATGAGAAGTACTTATACCCTATGTGAACAAAGTCAGTAAGTTTGAGTCCAATGCGATAACGTTAACTAGTATTTTCGGGAAAAAGAAAATCTTTTTCGGGTCAATTTGACCCGAACACAACCAGAGGGTTAATAGAAATGGTCAACTTTTGCATGCTGTGTTAACATAAGCGTGTCTATTTTCCTGCTATAACTTGTGAAACGGAAACGTCTTTGAAAACAACTTCCTTGACTTTGCACTCGGCGTCTAGATAGTTCTTGTTAACCCTTTGTTGGTCTTCTGGTTTCCGTGAGTGGTTTATATGGATCACAAAATGATAATTCTTGGGACAGAGGAGCTGAAACAGGCTGAACGCGTTTTGAAGCAGAGCTTTCCAGAGTCCATCAAGGTGTGGTGATTCTAGCAAGGTTTAACCACAGCTTTTATTATAATAATATTGACTTGTTTTCCAGGTTTATGGTTGTATATTCAACATAAACAGAGGAAAGCCTCACAATCTGGAGGTTATTGCAGACCAGTGGCCAGATTTCACTGTCATTATTTGCAAACCTAAAGTTCAGGTAACATTATTTTACTGTTATGATTTGTTTAAAAGAATAGCCATTTTTAAACCATAGTTTAACTGAGATATTTGCAGTAAACCCAAGCATATGCAAAACTGTACTTTATAGACAATGCTCAGTGCTGTTCTTGTAAACTAAAACTGCTAAAAAATCATTTTTGTTCACTGAAATAAAGTAAAACAAATATTAGGAGGAAAATTTCAGCTTAAAAATTAAAACACGGCAACTAACTAAAATACAATTATTAAAAAAATACAGGTTTAAGTTACCATAAGTTTGCATGCCGAAATCTGCCAGATTATGCATTCCCTCGTTGAAATCGTTCCCTGATTGCCTAATCCCAACCCCACCCCTAATCCTAAACCTACCAATACTGGGGGATGCATAATCTGGCAGGGTGCAGAATTTGGCACAACACCTGTCAATTTATTGGCCTAATGAAAAATAATGAAAACCAGGACATTTTTATCACTTTATAAAAAACAGCCAGGACTGCCAGGATAGGACGTGAAACCAGGACGTTTGGTCACCCTATCTTATCTTATGTTAGGCTTGACGCAACTGTATACGATTGATTTTACTTTTAAATACCAGTGTCAGATTCATTCTGATGATACTCTGACTTCAAATTAGGCGAATGGCTTCTGTTCCTTTCACAAACCAATAAGTTCGCTGAGCGGGTACGAAAACGTCTCGGTTACTTGCGTAACCCCCGTTCCCTGAAGGAGGGAACGGAGACGTAACGTCAGAGTGACTGACTAATGGGATCTCGCCGGAGAGCCCAATCACCTTCGAGTGTTAACAAAACAAGCCAATGACAGTTGGCGTGCGTGTTTCGCCACGCGCACTCCGCCCCGCGGTGCGGGTATAAAAGGAGAGCGCGTGCAAACGCACATCAGTTTTTCGCTGAGGAGCCGAGACTGTGTGCCCCGGCCGTACAGCGGTGGTACAGCAACTATGGCGACGGGACGTTACGTCTCCGTTCCCTCCTTCAGGGAACGGGGGTTACGCAAGTAACCGAGACGTTCCCTATCAGTCAGTCACGTTCGACGTAACGTCAGAGTGACTGACTAATGGGATCCCTTGGAAAACGCCACTATTGCTGACCCCCTCCAGTGCTCTGCAGAAGCCGGCAAGTCCCCCCACACCAGCTGGGATGGAAGATAAGACAGGGTTTAGGCAGAGATGACCGCACTGCTGTTCCGCTCAGTGGGTAGAATAACACTGGGAAAGCGTACCCCAAGTAGGGGGAAACGCTACGGAGCCACATCCCGCATAAGGAGGTATCATGTGGAGATTACACATATGGACTGGCCAAGGGCAGTACCACATACGGGAGTCTCTGAGGTAGACCCAGCCCGCCTGGGGTGAGATAGCTACACAGCAGAGAAGGCAGAGGGTTCTGCCAGGGAAGACACGGGCTCACCAAGGGGGGGGAGCCGTACCGTGGAAGAATACACATGTGGGATCATCAAGGGGGAATCACTACACATGGGCACCTAGCCCAGCACAAGGGTTGACCTTGGGCAACGTACGAGTACTGGACCTGGCGTCTGGTGCTCCGCCACACCTGACTGCCGAGGGTGCGGGAGGAACTTCAACAGGGTTCACCGTGGGGAACTGAACTGAGAAGCAACAGGGCGCACGTATCCGGTCCGTAGAGGGGAATGGCGCAGCAAGCGTGATTGACACCGAGCGGGTTCCAGTGTTACTGGCCATCTGAGACAAGTACACGGGAGGACACTGGCTCTATACGGAGATTGTAAAACCTCGCAAACGTATTAGGTGTCGCCCAGCCGGCAGCTTTACAAATGTCTGCTATTGAGGCGCCTCGTGCCAAAGCCCAAGAGGAAGCAACGCCTCTCGTAGAGTGTGCTCTCACACCAAGGGGGCACGGTAAGCGCCGGGCCTGATAGGCCAAGACTATAGCCTCCACTATCCAGTGGGCGAGTCTTTGTTTGGAGACAGCTCTTCCCTTCTGCTGTCCTCCGAAGCAGACAAAGAGCTGGTCTGAGGTCCTGAAGCTCTGCGTGCGGTCCACATAGATGCGCAAGGCACGAACGGGACAGAGCAGAGCAATGGCTGGGTCTGCCTCCTCCCGGGGCAGCGCTTGCAAGTTCACCACCTGGTCCCTGAAGGGCATGGTGGGAACTTTGGGCACATATCCAGGCCGGGGTCTCAGGACAACGTGAGAGTCAGCCGGCCCGAATTCTAGGCACGAATCGTCGACCGAAAATGCTTGCAGGTCCCCTACCCTCTTGACTGTGGCCAATGCCGAGAGGAGCACTGTCTTTAGAGACAGAAACTTAAGCTCTACTGACTGCAGAGGCTCAAAGGGGGCCCCCCTCAAGGCTGACAGGACCGAGGGGAGATCCCAAGAGGGTACCAGGTGAGTGCGCGGAGGATTTAGCCTCCTTGCCCCTCTGAGGAACCTGATGACCAGGTCGTGTTTCCCCAGAGACTTACCGTCTACTGCATCGTGGTGTGCGGCGATAGCGGCGACATACACTTTGAGGGTGGAGGGAGACAGCCTTCGCTCCAACCCATCCTGCAGGAAAGAAAGCACGACTGCGATCGGGCATCTACGGGGGTCCTCCCGGCGGGGAGAACACCAATCGACGAACAGGTTCCACTTCAGCCTGTAAGCTTGTCTCGTAGACAGAGCCCTGGCAGAAGCGATAGTGTTTACTACCGCTGGAGGTAGCCCACTTAGAACCTCCGCGTCCCGTCCAAGGACCATACGTGGAGATTCCACAAGTCTGGGCGCGGGTGCCAGAGGGTGCCCCCTCTCTGAGAAAGTAGATCCCTCCTCAGAGGAATTTGCCAAGGAGGGGCTGTCGCGAGGAGCATCAGTTCTGGAAACCACGTCCGGTTCCAGACTCCAGGCATCTCAGCATTGACTGAGCACGCTCCTCTGAGAGACGTGCTGTGAGGTTGACCGAGTCCAACTCCCTGCCGAGAAAAGAGATCCTCTGCATAGGGGAGAGTTTGCTCTTTTCCCGGTTGACCTGAAGCCCCAACCGGCTGAGGTGCCCGAAGGGGAGGGCCTACTGGTATGCTCGCCCTTCGTACGCAAAGCGGAATCGAGGGAGGATCGAGACATGGAAGTAGGCGTCTTTCAGGTCGATCGCTGCAACCCAATCGAAGGGACGGACGCATTGAAAGAGGCGTCTCTGCGTCAACATCTTGAACGGGAGCTTGACAAGGGCCCGGTTCAGAACACGCAGGTCCCAGATTGGATGTAACCCACCGTGTTTCTTGGGAACGATGAAGTAGGGGCCTTTGTAGAGCCCTGACTCCATCTCGGCTGGAGGGGCCGGCTGTATCGCGTCCTTCGCCAGTAGGACCGCGACTTCTGCACGCAAGACAGGGGCATCCTGGCTCAACACTGAGGTGAACCGATTGCCCCTGAACTTGGGAGGACGCCGGGCGAACTGAATCGCGTAGCCGAGTCTGATGGTCCTCAGGAGCCAGCGAGACGGCCTGGGGAGCTCTAGCCAGGCCCCCAGGGGCCGTACAAGCGGGACCAGGGGAGACATAGACGTACCCGCGGTGGGGCAGCGCAGTGGAGCCCAGGGGCCCGACTCGAAAGGCAGAGCGTCTCGAAGTGGGGTCTGAGTGTGTGGTGCAACACTCACCTGTCTCCACGGCTGGGCAGGGGGCGCGGGAGAAGGCATCGCGTCCTCGGACCGGACCCTGCTGCCCACTGGCGAAGAGAGAGGGGGATGGGAATGTGGAGACGGGGTCTCGCGCACTGCCATCCTCGCCCTCTTGGGACCCGGAGAAAAAGGAAACTGCTCTTATGAAGTTTTGGGTACCACTGACCCGGGGGCCAGTGGCGGAACAGAACAAAAATTCTCCACCCGGCCCTCCTCCGGGGGAAGGAGTGGTGCTATCGCCATCTCCTGAAGAGCAGGATCCCGAGGCTCCGGGTCGCCCGTCCCAGGGACGCCGCCTACCCTGGCACTTCACAGGCTTGGCAGGGGCGGAGGCGGGCCGCGCCGCTTTCCTGCGGCCAGCTCCATGCTGCGGCCATTGTGAAGGCTGCTGTTGTGGCCGAGCTGGAGCGGAGGTGGAGGCCGCAGGAGGGCGCCTTCGGCGACGAGCAGGCGGAGGGGCTGCAGCCGGCGGTGGGGTGGAGACAGCAGCGGACCGCCGGGGCAGGATGCGAAACGCCTCCATCTGCTTCTGTGCGGCGGAGAACTGTTGGGCAAAGTCCTCCACCGCTTCGCCGAATAGGCCGGCCTGGGAGATCGGGGAGTCCAGGAAGCGGTGCTTGTCGGACTCCCTCATATCCGCCAAGGTCAGCCACAGGTGGTGCTCCTGGACCACTAATGTGGACATCGTCTGACCCAGGGCCCGCGCCGTGACTTTCGTCGCCCTTAGCGCGAGGTCCGTCGCTGTGCGCAGTTCCTGCAACACACCTGGGTCAGCATCACCCTCGTGCAGCTGTTTCAACGCCTTGGCCTGGTGGACCTGCAGGAGGGCCATGGCGTGCAGGGCGGAAGCGGCCTGTCCAGCAGCACCGTAAGCCTTGGCCGTTAGAGCGGACGAGAACTTACAGGCCCTGGACGGAAGGCGTGGATTACCCCTCCAGGCGGCAGCGCCCTGCGGGCAAAGCTGCATGGCAATGGCGCGCTCGACTGGGGGGACCTCCACATACCCCTGGGCCGCTCCGCCGTCGAGGGTGGTGAGGACGGAGGAGGCACTAGGCCTGCTTCGGGCAGAAAAAGGTGCCTTCCAAGACCTAGTCACCTCCTCATGCACTTCCGGGAAGAACGGAACCAGGGGCGGTTGCCGACGTTCGGCCTGCGCCCTCAGGAACCAATCATCCAGCCTCGAGCGCTCGGGAGAAGGCGGACGCCTATAGTGCAGCCCGATGCTCTCAGCGGCCCGGGAAAGCATAGCGGTCAGTTCTGGATCTGACTCGGGCAACGCTACTCTTCCTGACGGAGGCAGCGCAGCCAAATCGTCCTCTCCAGAACCTAGCTCATCCCCCGATGCAGTGATCGAAAGCCTGTCATCTGCTGGGGCACCGAATGAGATTCTGGGCCCCGCCCTGTCCGAGGACCCCGCATACTCATCCGGGAACCCCAGACGGTGCGATGTGCTCGAGGAGTGAGAGGCCCGCGGAGACGCACTCGACGGGGAAGCTCTCACTGTGATCCTCAAATCACCCTGGCCCTGAGCCGAAGTAGTCCTCCGTCCGGAGGAACTAGAACGGGGCAGAGCAAGGGGGATACCCCCACGTCTAGCGAGGAGGTATCTGGAGCGCAACATCGCTATGGTCATGTTCCCACAGTGAGAACATGACTCATCCACGAGCGCTGCCTCAGTGTGCCTAAAGCCCAAGCACGAGGGGCAGCGATCGTGACCATCAGATGAAGTCAGGAACAGACCACATCCAGAAACGCACGAGCGGGAAGCCATCTTTAAAAAGACGCCCGTCGCTCGTGGAGCTCTTTTAGATTTGCTCTTTTAGTTGAAAAACTCTCTTTCAGCAGCGCTGAAGCGCCGAGGGGAGGTAGCAACGTGATCGCTGCTTCTCGCGAATCCAGCACTGGACAGCAACCTCCGCTGACGCGCCGTAACACCAACGCTGTAGTCTTGCTTTGCAGACACTCAGAGATTTGCAAGGCTCGGCTCCGAAGCGAAAAGCTGATGTGCGTTTGCACGCGCTCTCCTTTTATACCCGCACCGCGGGGCGGAGTGCGCGTGGCGAAACACGCACGCCAACTGTCATTGGCTTGTTTTGTTAACACTCGAAGGTGATTGGGCTCTCCGGCGAGATCCCATTAGTCAGTCACTCTGACGTTACGTCGAACGTGACTGACTGATAGGGAACAGAGGATTGCTTTACGGCAGCATCAAATGCACGTCTACAGCCAAAGCGCTTTGAGGATAGGTTTCACTTTCTGAGTAAACAACGTATCGTTTAATGAATCTACAGCATATTGGCTAATCTTCAACATGTTTGCCATTAAACATTAGTTTTTGATTTATCTATTGTTAAAGTTTACACACAAAAATACGACAATGTTTCATTCATTTCTATGGTATCTAGAAACAGCTGTTGACTGAAGCACAACTCTATGATGTCAAGGCTGTGATATGATTGGTTATCAAAGCACACGTGATCCAAAGTTGGCCTTTATTGGTATTAATCGCTGTTATTACGACAATGAATATATTTACGACAGTGAATTACACCCGCTGAACTGCAGGGGGCTCCAGTGCCGCACAAATACACAGAATACAGTTGCTTTAATCTTCCAAAGCATGTCCAATCAGCACAAACGCAAACTTGTCAATTATGAGTTTTGCCATTTTTGCAGGTTTGAAAAAAAAAATGAAACAACTTTACCTTGTTTTATCTTACAACTAGGCCTACCTTCTTTGAATTGTCCTTGTTTTTATTATAGTTGACATGTTTTTATTATATTCTTTGTTTTCAGTTATGCTGGACTCAGATTGGCTCCGCTCAGTGCAGCTCATGCTCATCTAGTAAACAGCACGTGGAAATATGGCGGAGACCGTAACAGCTATAACTCCGTGCTGAACTACATTACCCACAATCCTTCACTGTGCGTGATGGAGGAGGGCGGCCGCGAGCCCGTCTCCTGGCTGCTTGTGTACCAGCACGCTGCTCTTGGTTTGCTCTACACGTTCCCACACCGCAGACGGAGAGGTTACGCAGAGTTACTGGTGTCTGTGATGGCCAAAGACCTGCTGGAGCAAGGACACCCTGTGTACTGTTTTGTGGAAGAGGAAAATAACTCGTCCTACAAACTTTTCACGTCACTTGGGTTCCAGCATTCACCAGATTACAGGGCTGTGTGGTTTGAGCTGAATAACCCACAGGAAAAACAAATATAAATCACCTAAAAAATCACCTCTTCATTATTTGTACATGTTTATAGCCTATATATACATAGCATAATTAAGTGACTAATATATGCATATGTGCAGATATTTATGATATGCAAATAAACAAAATACAATTAAGAAAGAGGTGATTAAAATGTATATTTTTAGTAAAAAAAAAAAAAATAATACACCTATGCCTATATGAAAATATTATTTCTTATTTTATGCACATTTCTAGCATACAAAAAATAATAATGCATGTGAATATAAACCACTTAAAAATATCACTCTGGAGTATTTAATCACCTCTTCATTATTTGTAATATTTAATTTTATATGCATATTTCTAGCACACGAAATAATCAGAATATATGCAAATAAAAATCACTTCAAATGTTATTGTGGAGTTTTTAACCACCTCGCTACTTGTAATATTATATATAGTTTTAATCTTTAGATTCCTAGCATAAAAAAACTGAATATATTTAAATAAAAATGACTTAAAATATTACTGGTATATTTAAACACCCCTTCATTATTTTTTTTTGTTTTATATTTTATTTTTAGCTTAAAATAACTGATTGTATATTATAATGTCACTCTAAAGTTTTTAGCCACGTCTTATTTTAAGCATAATTAATTTTGAACAGATTTTTCAAGCATGTGTATTTATGCACTTCAAATATAGGAAACCTCACAAATAACTCACAATGCACGATGCATATAAATCTTAGTTTTATTAAGTCGTATCTCCTACATTAGAGTACTATAAAACAGTACAAATTTTATATAATGTAGAAATCAATTCTAATATTCTAAAAAAAACTGTACAAAACCTGGATAAACAAAGTACACAAATAAAACTCATAAAGTTAATAAAATGGCACATCTCGGTTGTGTAGCGTGTACTTCCCTTTGTCATAAACATTAAACCTATTCTAATCTGGTTATGCTGCTGTCGACATTATCGAAGATCATTTTTTAAGATCCATTTAAAACAAATAAAGGCCTAAAATCATTAAAAAGCTTCTAAAATCGAGCGTTAACTGGGGTTAATGTGAAAAACACCCAGTGCTGATCTACACACGTCTGTTGCTTTTCATCTTACCCCACAACTGAAGCACGTTAATGCAATAAATAAAAGTGAAATGACATGTTAAAACGACTGATATTCAGCGCTCGTGTCCACAGCTTCATGGCACTTCGAAGGTAACACACACACAGCTGTAACACACACATCTGTAACAACACGGACTCGGCTGCATACTAAGTACACAACCACTTTGGTTAAACAGCACCTCGATAAAACACAGGCCTGCAGACACCTCAATGTTCAATCCCTTAAGATCCGATCCGTCCAAGATTTCCCCTGATGAGGGCTTTTGAAGACTCGCTGGCAGCTTGTCCGTGTACAGAAATTAAAGTGGCGATGCAAGTACAGCTGAAGGCCGCTAGGTGGAGGCAGCGGCTAAGAGTCCTTCACTCTGACGGATGTTGTGATGAAGGTCTGCTTTGCATGTTGTGGGAGCTGCGCAGTGCAGAGAGCTGACAGCAGGGGGCTCCTCGTCCCCTACACACACACACACACACATAAACACACATACGGTCAAGACAGGCGCCAAAAAACTCCATTCTGAAATAATCAATATTATAGTAATCGGTCATTTACATTTTATAGTGATTTAAGTGATCAAATGCACAATAAAAATTGTATAAATGTATTACTATTGTAATCATAATGCACTGTAAGTTTAGTATTTATAATAATAATTGTATTATTATTACTAGTATTCACTTTATCAATTTAAGAATAATTTTATTTTAGTATTATCTAAATTATAAAATTAAACTAATCAATAAAGAAACATGATTACAATCATACTACAGTACAATACTACAGTAAAATAAAAATAATTATTTATTCATAATAATAATAGTAATTAATAATTTAGTGATTCAAATGTTAAAAAGTAATCTAATCAGAATATTACTAATAAAATCATAAGACTACTGTAATTTATATTGTATATAGTAAATATTAATATTATTATTAAATAATATTAAGCACACACATACAGTATATATTTAGAAAAAATATATATATATAAACAACATATTTTTCTCAAATATATACATGCATGTGTGTGCATTGATATATACATAATAAATAATTATAAATATACTTTATATTATCTGAACAAAATCTTTTATTTTGGATGCGATTAATTGCGATTAATCGTTTGACAGCAGCACTAATTATTACCATTACCATTATTAACAACAACAATAATAATATTTATTATTATTATTATTATCTATTTAAATATATTTGATTATTTAAATAATATATTATGTATATATAAATACAAACACATGCATGATATATATTTGACATATATTTAAGACAAATTTTATATTTATATATTAAAAATATGTATATATAATATAAATCATATATGTGTAAATATTTTTAAAATATATACTGTATGAGTGTGTATTTATATATACATAATAAACATAATTAATCATTTAAACTTTAGATTACTTTTTAACATTTAAATCACTAATCAAAAATATAACTATTAAAATCATAACACTATACTATAATTTATATTGTATATAGTAAATATTATTACTATTGTATATAGTATATAGTAAATATTAATATCAATATCAAGCACACACATACAGTATATATTTTGAAAATGTTTACATTTATTTACATGTATATTCATATTCATATAATTTATATATAAATATATAAACAAAATTTCTCAAATATATACTGTATGAGTGTGTATTTATATATACATAATAAATATATATAGTACGCACAAATATATTATGTAAACAAAAAAAACGTTTATTTTGGATTTGATTAATCATGATTAATCATTTGACAGCATTATTCTGAATTTATTTGTATGTGTGGATTACTTGGGTTGTAATCGACGTCTGGTGAGAATTTCAAGTCAAACGCACCTTTAGAGATATATTTACTGAGGAAAAAGGTGACGTGTTCAATACTTATTTCACCCGCTGTATACTAAAGATGTAAAACGCCTACCCAGTCCTGAGGAGGAGGACACGCTGTCGGCCAGAGACGAGTTATCGTGGTCCGGTGAGAGTCCGTCCATCAGCGGGATGGAGAGCTCTGAGGACGGCACAGACGAGTCGTAGATCCCCGAGTCTCTGGGCATCTCCACCGGACTGGCCGATCCGTCGGGCCGAGACGACCCCGTGTCCTGATGGGACGAACCCTCCCCGAGATCCTCCCGCGACACACTCAGCGAGAGTCCCAGCATCAGGACGTTGCTCCTCACGGGACAGTCGCTCTCCGAGGGGTGTTTGAGCTTGACCTCGTTCAGAACGAGCCCCGAGTCCAGCTTCTCCGGAGGAGGGAGGCGTTTATTGGGCGTCGGCGGCGGCATGAGCTGCTTCTCGAACCAGTCGGGCTCCTGCTCGATGTGCTGGTGCATGTTACAGATGGCCACGTACAGCGAGCGGCCCGATTTGCTGCGGAAGTAGTTGCGTTTGCTGACGTTGGGCGGCTGCGGCTCGCGGTCGGTCAGGTTGAGCTGGCGAGAGTGGAGTCTGGCGAAGAGCTGGGGAAGCTGGTCCATTAGTTTGTATTTGGGCGCCAGGTTGAGAGAAGTCGGGATATCGCTCTCGTGAGAGTAGTCGAAGTACACCGACATGAAGCGCGACAGGTCCGAGGATTTATGATGCACCTCTTTGATTTTTTCTGCGATGATCGCCGTTGCCACGATGAACAGGTCCCTGTTTCCGGCGGAGTCGAACGCGGTCGATTCTCGGTTGTTTTCCTTCGACGTGGCTTTGCCTTTACGGTGTCTTTTCTCCACGAAATACTTCAGGCCTTTGGAGCAGACGGTGATGATGAAGTGAGCCTCGTCGATACGCCGGCTCAGCCACGACATCTGACCCTCTTTACAGATCTGCAGGTGCTCCCAGAGATCCAGCGCCACCTGAGCATTCACACACAGACAGAGCGAGTCAGACCTAAAGAACACGCGTCAGGTGCCGAAGACCTTTACACAGAGAAGCAGGAGAAGGGTCACGTGATTCACGCTTTATTTAGCATTCAATGAGTTAAAACCAGCAAAGTTTCCCACAAATACACATGAACAAGTCATCGGCTGGAGAAAAGAAAAGAAACGAAAAGAAAAGAACCGAAAAGTAAAGTAAAGAAACAAAAATAAAATAAAGCTGTTTTTCTCCATTCAATAAGACTAAATAATAATATCAATCATTATTATTGTTATAAATATTTGTAATAATATAACAATATAAAAAAAAACGTCTTTAAATAAATACAATTAATTTTTTATTAAATAACTAAATTATGATAATAATAATATTTATTATTTATTTATAAAACAACAGTAAAAATACATACCGTCTTTATTATTAATAATAATAATAATAATGCTTATTATTGTTATTATTATTCAAATATTTGAATTATTATTAAATTATAAAAATTAAACAATCAATAAAGAAATATATATCTATTGTACTGTAAAAAAAAATATAATTTAATAATAATATTCAAAATTTTGTATTTCATCATTGTTTAAGATATAGGAAATAAACTAATAATATATTTAATAATAATAATTGTCATATTATAATTTTATATTACACAACAACAGTAAATTGACTAAAATGACTAAATGTAAATTAACAATAATAATATTAATGTCTAATATTAATAATCTTAATTTCTTTGCTTTCAAACATGTAACTATGGAACTGTTATTTAGGTGGAAAACCTCGTCAAAATAGTTCATTGAATTTGTTCAAGTTAGTTTACAGTCAATTAACTAATGTTAAAAGATGCAACTTTTACTTTTAAAAAGCAAGCGCTAGTAATGAAAATAACTATAATTAAGATGAATGAAGACTGTAGGTCTGTTATGGTTAGTTCATGTTAACTAATGAAACCCTGCTGTAAAGTGTTTTCTTTGGAATAACAATCACTGATGATTCATGACCAGGAACAAGTAATAGCAAAGTGAATCAATTCATGTTGTAATTACTATCTGATAATAATTTGAGTGATCAAACAGCGTTCATCTTTCTTCTGCCACTAGAGAGCGTCCTCGGCACACTTTTCAAACCAGTCTTCTGCTCACCAAAGCTGCATTTAATTGATCACAAATAGAGTAAAAACAGTCAAATATTATTATAATTTAAAATAGCTCTTTTCTATTTGGATGTATTGTAGAATGTAATTTATTCCTGTGATGCGCAGCTGCATTTACAGCATCATTACTGCGGTCTTCAGTGTCACATGATCTTCAGAAATCATTCTGATTTGCTGCTCAAGACACACTTTATATTTATATTAATATTGAAAACGGTGCTGCTTTATAATTTTGTAGTACTTTTTTTCAGGATTCTTTGATGAAAAGAAAGTTCAAAAGAACAGCTTTTATTTGAAATCTAAATCTTTTACAACATTATAATTGTCTTTACTGTCAATCTTGATCAATTTAACGCATCCTTGCAGAACAAAAATATGACTTTCTTTCAAATAAAAAGCTTTGAATAGTAGTGTCTGTCAAGGTCAAGGTCAAGGTCATTTATATAGCACCTTTAAACAACATTAGATGCTGACCAAGGTGCTTCACAGTAACATAATACAATGATAAAAGTACAAGGTATCAAAATTAAAAAGAAACAACATAAAACCAAATAAAAACAGGAATAAGAAATGTACTCACTAAGACCAACAGCTATGAATAAGGCCTGAGAAAAGAGATACGTCTTCAATAATGATTTAAATCCAGATAAGGAAGATGATAACCGTTTGAGGTAACGAATTCCACAGCTTAGGTGCAAAACCAGAAAAGGCTCTATCACCTTCAGATTTCAGGCGAGACAATGGGACAGTTAATAGATTTTCAGAAGATCTAAGAGGTGAATATGGACTAATAAGGTCTGAGATGTAAACTGGAGACAGACCATGCAAGGCTTTAAACACAAAAGTTAAAACCTTGTACTCAATTCAAAATTTTACTGGTAGCCAATGGTAGTAGTCTGTAGTGTTGAAGGCCTGACCTCACAGCCGCAGAAGTCCTGCAGGAAGAAGGCGAAGCTCTGGATGACGGCGAGGTGTTTGGGACAGTCTCTGCTGGAGTAACAGATGAAGATCTTGGGTCTGGGCCAGGGTCTGTCTGCGCTCAGCGCCGTGGTCTGAGATGAAGACTCGGAGCCCTCCTCGTCCAGGTGGGAGTAGATGTTCTCTGCAGAGGAATTCAGATCAGAGGCGTCAATCTAACCAGGATCAAATCACATTTGTAGCGATTTATTGCATTTATTGTTTCCATATGATGAGCTCCTTTTAGAGCACCGTAAGACTGAAAGCAAAGCCTAATTTGTCCATGTTAGAGCAACAGATGTTTCTGTTTTATGTCACCCCAATCCACCTCTACAAAAATGTACTTAAAATACTGGAGTTAAGAGAAAAATCTTAACCACTTGAAGACTAAACATATCTAGGTTTCTTGTTATTAACTAAAAATAAAACCATAAAAATCATTTTGTTAACTGGATTAAATACAATAAGTTCAGCTTACTAACTAAAACCCTTAAAACCAATTTCATTACTTGAATTAAAATATAAATAACTAAACTAAAATATTCAAAATATGTATTTCTAGTCGACTAAAACTGGAACCATTTAAAAATATTTGTTGTTTCTTGAAATTAAATACATTTTAAATAAAATAAAATAAAATGTGAACTTATTATTGACTAAAATATAACCATAAAAATGTTAACTGAAATCAAATAAAATATATAAAAAATTAAATGTAAAGATAAAAAAATCAAATATAATCATAAAAATATAATCAAATTACTTAAACTTATTTTCTTGTAGCTATATCAATAAAACTAAAACAAAAAAATGTAACATTTCAGCTAGTTGACTACACCCTAAAACTATACAAACATCTTCGTTACTTGAAATCAAATTAATTTAACTGAAATTAAATAAAGTATAAAACTTAAACTTGTTTTATTTCAGGGAATTGCCAAAGCAACATTTCTCATCTTCATTTAGATGAACTTGATGTACTAATAAAACCTAAATCAAAAAATATATATTAAATATAAACTAAATAACAAAACAATAATAAATAAAAACTAAATAAATACAAATAAAAAATATTAAAAACTAGAGGAAGAAAAAAAAATGCCAAAAACATAATTAAATGAAAACAGGAAATACAAAAGAAACTAGGGATGCACAATATATCGGCCACCATATCGATATCGGCCGATAAATGCTATTTATTTCTGTTATCGGTATCGGCTCGATAAGAAAATTTGGCCGATAACTTTAAGCCGATAAATAATGCATTATTTCCTTCAGAGACACTTCAGATGTGCGCTGTTCACCATGATGGTATTAAAATGCTTGAAATATGATTGGAATCGCTTTGAAAAGGACGATGCACTTATGTGCAACATGTGCAGAGCAAGTCTGTCATAAAGGCTACATCAAATTATAATTACTATAAATGACGTTGTGGAATCTGATTCTCATGTAGCCTAATTAAGCTGCTATAACAAGCGCTTCAGTTTACCGGTGTTCATACAGCGCACGCAGCTGCTATTTAAAACAGTGGTAGCCTATTCATTTGTTACTTTTTCAAAATCACTGAAGCATTATTAATAATAACCACCACTTTTATTTTCATCAACAATATGTTTTAGTAATTAATATAATTTAATTATTGTCCATGCAGATGGCTCTTCCGTTTTATTCATCCATGGCACATGCATTTTAATTCTTTACACATGTAACGATGTCCAATGACTTGTTTGCATTATTCATGCATTATTTTATTTTATTTGTGAGACTGTTTTATGGCGAAATTTGGTAACGGGAGGGTAAAATATATTTGTTAAACTTACACTGTTCAAACTAGGCTGCTAAGTGTTTGGGGTGTGGCTTTTAATGATGAGACCTTTTTTTTTTTTATCAGGCTCTCAAAAAGTATATACAAATTTGGATATAGATTTATCGGCCAACATATCGGTTATCGGCTTTCAAATATAAAGAATTATCGGTATCGGCCAAAATTTTCATATCGGTGCATCCCTAAAAGAAACAATGATTTCAAAATATTAATACAAATTATAATATATCAATGATATTAAAATAACACTGAGCTAGAGACCAGAATAGTCCTTTTGTGCCACTAAACAGCCAAAACATCCAGAATCATGTCGGCGACTTTGCACGCAAGTTTTTCCAGATTTTTTTTTTCAAGTTTTTCCAGATTTTTTTTTTTTTTTCAGATTTTAAAGTAATAAAAATAACTGCACAAATGAAGGTAGTTTAGAAGTTTCTGTGCGAGCTATTCTGAGGAAACGCACATGTGACGAGTGAGTTGTGCTTCTGTGAGATGCATTACACACTCGCAGGCTTACAGGAGTTTCTTTTGTGTGCGAGCGCAAAAGCTTAGATTCCATCATGCATTAATCCTCGTCAATGCTGCCAGATTATACCGATCGGCTTACATATACCGCACAAAAGAGAGGAAACCCGAGCCTCGCTAACGACGCACACGCACCTTGCTGTTTCTTGCGACACATGACGGTGAAGAGAGTGGCGAAGGCCGACATGATGACCAGCGGGACGGTGATGGCCATAGCACGGATCGGTCCGGCCCATGGAGAATGCACTGCAAACAAACACAAACAACATCTGATCAGTGCAAATACAGACGCTAAACATTCACAAAGTGCACAAATGTGACTGTTTTTTACCTTGGCTCACATGGTACTGCGTCTGTTTTCTGGTCGTGTTGTTGTCATCGCGAAGCTGCAGGAATAAGAAAGTGAATTTGTTCAATAACCGATCAATGAAACTCATTTAACGGTGTATGATATGAATAACGCTCAAACCTCTATTGCATAAGTTCCTGGAGTGACGTCTTGTAAAACGCATGTAGTTTTGGGGCCATTTTGCTCCTGCAAGGGAAGCAGAGACACATTATTTACAAATGTGCAATGCATTTTATGTACAATTACATGCAATGAAAATATAATGGATTAAATCACAGTAATTGTGATGCAATGCTACATTTCTCCAAATCTGATGAAGAAACAAACTCATCTACATCTTGGATAATCTGAGAGGTGCATTGTCAGCAAACTAACTTTGAAAATTTGATATTCACAGACATTAGCATTTAATTATTTTCTAATAAATACCTTTACGTGCCATTACTTTAAGAACAAGACTGGAAAAAGCTAAATAAACTGTTCACCCGGTCACTTTTAATTAAGTTAATCATCCAAACACAAGGATCTAAACTTGTAGTTTATGTTTACAGATGCTATACATTAAAACAGGGTTTCTAATGCACTCAGAAACCAGTGGTGGGAAACTGAAATGCTAACAATGATCTCACAGAGACCCATAGAGCGTCTGAACTCTGGAATCCCCCGTTGGTGGCGTCGCTCACCTCAAATTACACCGCCACACACACACACACACACACACACACACACACACACACACACACCTCTTTCTATTATCGCTACAAGCAATACTGTCCGGCCCGGCTAAGATATAACCGCTGCGCTCTTCTGAAAAGAGTCAGCACAATGCTTTTACACCCTTTAATGGGAAGAATATGTGAATAATATGGTTCAAAAGAACCAGGTCGTGTTCCAAAATGACACAAATATGAAACACCTCATGCTGGTGCTGAAATAATAAAACCGCTAAATGAAATCAATCCCAGCATTGTGATTCCAAGGCTGTTTCAGCCAGGGACGTACAGGGATAGCTAAAAAACACACACCATAAAGTGCTCCTTTACAAATGAGCTGTGTCTCATTTAGAAGGCTGCGCCCTCCGGAGGTCGAATCCTCTGTAGGCTGCGTATACAAAGTGTCCTCAAACTAGAATTAAACGAGACGGCCTTCGTAGGACGGGCAGAAACGGACACAGGCAGGATCACGTTTTTATTTCGAGTAGGGATGTTCATTTCATTTATTTTTCCTAACCGACAACCGACTCTCGTTAACCGATTATTAACCCTTAACCGACAAGATTATTTTAAATTAGATTTTATATTAAATTTTATATTTTTTAAAATTATAAAAAAATTTGTAATCGGTTTTTCGACTACTATTCCTAGTAGTACTGTCATTTTCTTAATAATAATAATAATTATTATTATTACCACCACTACTACTACTACTACTACTTTTAAATAATTATCATGATCAAATAATAATAATAATGTAATTTATTAGTAATAATGATATAATCACTCATTTAAATTCCTGTCATATGTCTTTCATTCCTTTATGTTATCATTTATTTTATTTTTGTTAGCCTAACAGCATCTGTTCTCTGTATGAAAAGCAGAAGAAAGAAAGCCAAATGCATTTGAATGACACGAGGGCGAGTAAATGATGACAGAACATCCATTTCTGGCTAAACTATCCCTTCAAGAGAGCTAGTCCTGAACCAAAAATACATGTGCCCTTAGCCAAAAGAAAGACCGATAGCCGTCTTCTAACTCCCAGCACAGTTTCGAAGTGACTGTAAAAGCTCTCTGCTCTTTACATTTCCGTCTCCAGCACAAGCAAAGCGTGGAAAGCAGCAGAACACGTCCATTTCCCAGAGCGGCGATTCAGCGGACAAGACTATATATTATCCCAGCTGTCTGGGAAGAGCATTACACGCTGCTGGAAGCATTAACCCTGAACATCTCACTTCCAGCCACATCTCACTGTGTGTGTGCATCACTTCAGAGTAGAGGTCTGCACGGGCTCAAAACTGAAGCCCGAACCCGGCCCATACCCGAGATCGTCTGACCCAACCCGACCCGACCCGAGCGGCACAGTTCAATTTAGAGCCCGAACCCGACCCGACAGACAGAGAGAGAGAGAGAGAGACAGACAGAGAGAGAGAGAGAGAGAGAGAGAGAGAGAGAGAGAGACCGAGACAGACAGAGAGAGAGAGAGAGAGAGAGAGACAGACAGAGAGAGAGAGAGAGAGAGAGACAGACAGAGAGAGAGAGAGAGAGAGAGAGAGAGACCGAGACAGACAGAGAGAGAGAGAGAGACAGACTGAGAGAGAGAGAGAGAGAGAGAGAGAGAGAGAGAGAGAGAGAGAGAAGTTGCGCGTGCATGTGAACCTGCGTCTGCGCGTCTCTCTCTACAAGCAATGAGGCTTAGTTACTTCAAAAACAGCGATTTTGCGCCTCATTGCAGATAAATATAATGTTGTGACTTGCGAGTCAGTAGCCTGTCGAAGCTATTTTACTAATAAAAGTTTCCGTGCTGTTTGTGGTCTGCGCGATCTCTGATATCTGTGTACAATAATCAATGTGTGTGTGTGTGTGTGTGTGTGTGCATCTATGAAAGCAGCGAAGCCTCTGCATATAGTTTTGGTTTAGCTACAAACCCGAACCCGACCCGAGCCCGAAGCTATCCATTAAACATTAACCCGAAACCCGACCCGAACCCGCGGGTCCCGAAATACTTTTCGAAATAGCAGACCTCTACTTCAGAGCGAGCAGAATATGCAAACACTTACAGTTCCCCCCAAACATGCAAAACATTAGCAAACACTCCTTCTCGAAATGACATGAGAGTGAGCATTTGGGGTGAATTATGAATGCAAAGGTTTATGGTGCAGGATTTTCCAATGCAGTTCCTAGGTACTCACAGGTTTGCAGCGTTTGAGTCTGAAAGGCCCCTCCTGTCTGAGCTTGTAGTACAGGTAGTAGATGGTGACGCCGAATGTGGAAGGGGCGTGGTCAAACACAACATGCAAATTAGATCCGAGCTGAGAAACATTCAGCGTCTTGGGCTTCCAGACTGTCAGGGAAGAAAGAGAAAGAAGAGCAAGGTTGGTTTCGGCTTCATTTGAGATCCCTGTTTCACAGCTTGGCTAACAAAAGCAGATTAATTGGATTGTAATCTTTTTTTCTCTCTCTAAAGAACTCACATGGTTTGCAGGCGAGGTTGTCTGGGCCAAGAAGCACTTCACAACCTGTGAGAACGCAAGGAACGAAGAAGAGAAATTACTTCTTTTGCAAACTCTGTCTATAGAAGTCAAGTAACATCCATTAAGTTAGAATATGACACTATAACTGATTATAATTTAGATATTGTTTGCTTTATTTTAATTGTAATTATAAATATGAATAAAAACAAAATAAAAATGATAAATAATAAATAATACATTATAAAATAATATAAACAAAATAAATTATAATTATTTTGTATTTTAATTACATCTGTAAATAAATTATAAACGCTTAAGTATACATTTATGTACCAACTTATTTGTAAATATTATAAATCATAATATTAATACAAATAAATAATAAATATTCTAAATAGATTACAAACTAAACAAAGTATAATTATTCTATAAATAATTATATAAAACATATAATTATAATTATTAACATTTAATATAAATTTGTCATTTTGTATACCAGGATATTTGTAATTATTTTTGTTTAAAAAAAATTAATATAAATACACTTAAAGTAAATACATAAAAATTTATTTTTTTCAAAAGCCTAAAATAATAAGGCCAGAAACACATTTTTGGAGAAGTTAGAATATGACTTTATAACTGATGATATGTTTTTTTATATATTGTTTGCTTTATTTTAATTGTAATTATAAATATGAATAAAAATGATAAATAATAAATAATAATAATAAATTATAAAATAAAATAAAATAAACAAAATAAATTATAATTATTTTGTATTTTAATTACATCTGTAAATACATTATAAACGCTTAAGTGTACATTTATGTACCACATTATTTGTAAATATTATAAATTATAATATTAATACAAATAAATAATAAATATTCTAAATAGATCACAAACTAAACAAAGTATAATTATTCTATAATAATTATATAAAACAATTATAATTATTAACATTTAATATAAATTTTTCATTTTGTATACCAGGATATTTGTAATTATTTTAATTATAAATCTTTTTGTAAAAAAAATAAACATTAATATAAATACACTTAAAGTAAATACATTAATATTTATTTTTTTCAAAAGCCTAAAATAATAAGGCCAGAAACACATTTTTGGAGAAGTTAGAATATGACATTATAACTGATGATATGTTTTTTTATATATTGTTTGCTTTATTTTAATTGTAATTATAAATATGAATAAAAATGATAAATAATAATAAAAATACATTATAAAATAAAATAAACTAAATAAATTATAATTATGTTGTATTTTAATTACATCTGTAAATAAATTATAAACGCTTAAGTGTACATTTATGTACCAAATTATTTGTAAATATTATAAATCATAATATTAATACAAATAAATAATAAATATTCTAAATAGATTACAAACTAAACAAAGTATAATTATTCTATAATAATTATATAAAACATATAATTATAATTATTATTAACATAACATAATTATTAACATTTAATATAAATTTGTTATTTTGTATACCAGGATATATATATATAAATATAAAAATATAAATTATAGGATATTTTTAATTATTGTAATTATAATTATAAATATTTTTGTTAAAAAACACATTCATATAAATACACTAATAAGTAAATACATTAAAAAAAAAACATTCAAAAGCCTAAAATAATAAGGCCAGAAACACATTTTTGGAGAAGATGGCATTAAGAAGTATTTACATATACATTAAGTTAGAATATGAAACTATAACTAATAGTAAAAAATAAGTAATTTATTATTTTGTTTACCAGAGTATTTTTTTATTATGTAATTGAAATTACAAATAGTTTTTAAATCACATTAATATTTATAACTATTTCCTATTTATAACTAAAAAATAATAATAATTTTCGAAAAGCCTGACAGAATAAGGCAAGGAACACATTTTTGTAGAACCGGTTTACTTCTGTGCAGGAAAGATGGCATAAAGAAGTAATTATTAATGTCATTTTAAACTTTACATATCCAATAAGTTAGAATAGGAAACTATAACTAATATAAAAAAAAAAAAAGTAATTTGTTATTTTGTTTACCAAAGTATTTTTTTAGTTATATAATTGAAATTACAAATTGTTTTTAAATCACATTAATATTTATAACTAAAAAATAATAATAATAATAATTTTCGAAAAGTAGGATGGACTAAGGCCATAAACATGTCTTTATAGTATCTTTCCAGGCTTAACACTCACTGTTAGTGCGCAGAAAAGATGGCGGAAAGAAGCTGTCGTTCAGGAAGGTGGGAAACGGCACGATTCTGACCATGTAGTCGGTCTCAAAGGTGAGACCAGCGAAGGGCTGTGAGCTCATCCTCTGTTGGGAAAAGTGTGAAATGGTTCCAAACAGATGAACATCAACTCAACAATTATTTTCCCAATAAATCACAAGTTTAATGCAAACCATATCATACTTACAATGGTTTTGTAAGAGAAGTTAAGCTGCCGCGGATCCTTCAGGATCATGTGCTGGCACTGCTTTCCCTCGGGATTCTTGTCCTCCAGATACACTCGGAATCCTTTCACATGTTCAATACCTAGCAGATCAAACCGGTTCGATGAGTTACAGGGGATTAGATGATATAAAAGCACAGAAATAAATCCAGATGACTGCAGCACACCTGTGCAACTGAATGGCGTTGAAAATGCAGAAATTAAGCAACTCATATTTGCATTGTACCAAGATGCAAAAAAAGATCACATGCTAAGCATTAAAAGGGACTTCATTTTGCATTTAACTTTTTTCTCATGCATTTTTAATGTTAATCAAGATTCATTGCCCTAAAAATTTAAGTATAGCTTAATAACACCATTTCTGATCTGAATAAACAGGCTGTTTTTGCTACTGTACCTTATTTTTCTATTAAATGTTTTTATTTATTAGATTTTTTATTGTATTTTTTTGCATTAATTTTTAATGTTAGTCCAGGTTTACTGGCCTAAAAATATAAATGTAGTCTTTTAAAGCCATTTTCACCATTTCTGATCTGAATAAACAGGCTGATTTTTGTTACTGTACCTTTAAGATTTTCAGTTAATGGATACAATTCACAATTAAAGAATGGACCACAACATAAAGCAATATTTATTTATTTTATTTAAATTAATTTGTTTACTATTTTTTTTTTTTTTCTATTAAATGTTTTTATTTATTCGATTTTTCATTTTATTTTTTGCGTTAAATACAATTTTTAAAGTTAGTCAAGGTTTACTGGCCTAAAAATATAAATGTAGCCTTTTAAAGCCACTTTCAGCCTTTCTGATCCGAATAAACAGGCTGATTTTTGTTACTGTACCTTTACGATTTTCAGTTAATGAATGCAATTCACAATTAAAGAATAGACCACAACATAAAGCTATATTTATTTATTTATTTTATTTGTTTTATTTCATTTAATTTGTTTACTATTTATTTATTTTTCTATGAATTTTTTTTATTTATTAGATTTTTCATTTTATTTTTTGCGTTAAATACAATTTTTAATGTTAGTCAAGGTTTACTGGCCTAAAAATATAAATGTAGCCTTTTAAAGCCACTTTCAATTCTGATATGAATATTTTTTATAAGCCATATCATATTCTGATATGAATAAACAGGCTGATTTTTGTTACTGTACCTTTAAGATTCTTAGTTAACTGGTGTAATTATTGGACAAAGCGTTGAATATGCAAATGTGGGGGTCATATGATAATGAACTCATGGTTATGAACATACTTAATGCATCTTAGTTTTAAAACATTTGTACATATAGCTGAATAGCTCAGCGTTACAGCACTAAAGTCTGAGTGTGCAATTTCGGATGAACTCTAACAGATGTGTGGGATATGCACAGAACTT
>CM049885.1:3227441-3267441 GCA_027474115.1 Schizopygopsis malacanthus
AGGTTGTCTAAAGACCTTTCCCTGCTTTCTATTGGCTGGCAAACAAATAGTCCCTCCCAAACTCACGCCATTGGTTGAACCACCGTTGCTCAAAACTCGCTTTGATTTGAATTATTTGATTAAAAAATATGACAGACACTACATTTAAAGAAGCTCATATTTACTAGTTATTTCTATGGTCACATTATTTTAATGAAAACTGAGCACATATTTTCATTTCATAATGCAAAACAGTGATATATTATTAAAATGGTACAGTATTGATGCATCAATGTACTGCCTATTTTTAATGTATTAATATTCAGTTTATTTTAATTTATGCTGGACTTAAATATTTTTTTTTATTTGAAAATAATAATGTTCCCAATCTATTCTTATTACCAATACTTAATTATATATTATTTAAATTGTAAAGTAGTGATGCATCGGTGCACTAAGTGTACTACCTTTTTAGTTTGTTTTTATTTATGTTGATTTAAAAAAATTATAATTGGAAGAAAAAAAATTCTCAAAGAATTCTCATCGTAATGCTAAATATTTAATGCTATATTATTAAAATTTAAGTATTGATGAATCAATGTAGTATATGTACTGTATTTTTAAATCTTTTCACTGATTTAAATATATTATTTTTAATAAAAATAAATATTTTATTATATACAATAAATATTTGATTTTAATAAATTAATTAAATTCATAGATATTTTTTATCTAATATTGTTCTAATAAATAATATCCAATGATAATTATCAAGTATACCATTTTAATTTGTGATTTGAGAAGTAAACTTGAAGGAATTAATGAGATTAATGAGAATTTGAATTGATGTCTTTAAAGAACTGATGGTGTCAAAATAAACTTTTTCAGAAATCTGTTGATTTTGGATTTGTGGCATGTTTTCATCAGATCCACCCAATAACTGTATAATCATAGACAGGTCTGATTATAAAGTGTCTTACTGTCGTATCGAAGCGTGACTCCGAGTTTGCGGCCGCTCTCGTCAGCGCTGGACAACTGCGTTCCCTGCAGAGAAAAAGAACCGGAAACTTCAGAAAATGCTTTATTACATAACCATCCCTTCCACATGAATGTAACATCTGAAACTGACTGGAATGGCAGCGTTAAGGCCCGTACACACCGGGACGAATTTCACGCGCAATATTCGCCGACGTTTAACGCCTCGTGACTAAACAAAGGGCACCAATGTGAGTGTGCACACCGACGCGAAAAACGGCATGCGTAAAAGCGTCATTTTTTTAAAAAACGCCTCGGGTTTGTTTTTTTGGTTTGACGCGCTACGTCAAAAACTATCCGACCAATGAGATTGGAGCTTTTGCTCACGTGTCTGGAGCAGCTGAAGTTACAGTAAAACACAACTTGGGGGCGCTCAAACTCAAAACAGTCTTGCCGAGCACACATACGTAACGAAGTAGAAGATATACGCCAAGTAGCGTCTACACTGCCGGGAAGAAATAAGAAGACAAAGAAGATGCAAGTTTTCTTTGTATGATTTTGACAAGCGCGTAAATACTTGCTCTCTTCTTCTGAGTGACAAGCGAGTGTCAGAAGCATAAAGTTGCGCAGTGCCACCTTGTGTACCGGGGTATTTCTGTTTTACATTAAGCGCCATCTAATGCCAGGGAATAAATTTGCATGTTCACTCGGCTCATCATCAGCGAAAATCGCTTGGGTGTGAACACAAAAAAACGCGTTGAAAAACGCTGGCGAATAATGCACGCCGATATTCGTCCCGGTGTGTACGGGCCTTTAGGGGCGTCCCAGAGACAAACAGCAACTTGTGTAACAGGAATGTGGAGCGCAAGCATTGAAAACCAGCAGCACTTCATGTGGTGACAGCTGAAGCACACAATCCCACAATTATGAGACTCCTGGCACTCAACAACACTGCGCTCGCTGCCAAAACCCTAATATAACCCTTCAATAACACAACACGGCACTAACTGACCCAGAGTCAGCCGAGTGCATCTCAGGTGAGATAATGAAGGGTTGCAGCTGACTCCAGAGCAGCGCTTCAAGGTGTTTCAAAAGAAGTCAAAACAAATAGTGTTGCGTGACAGAAGCAGACAGACGCTGCTCGAGACTCGCGAGCTCTGTAATCAGCGGGACAGATCAGGGCGGATGTGCAAAAACAAAAAGGAAGATACATGAAATACGGATTATCAAATAAAGCAAACATATTTCAAGAGAAAAGTCACGGGGTGAAGGATCCTCACAGACGCGGAGTGACACTAAAGAGGCCTTGTTCTTGTGTGTATCAGCGATCTTATCGTCTTCCTCGTGTTATCTGGGATAAAGGAAGTCGTTAGACATGACGAGGCGGCACACAATCGCTCCCACCCAGGAGATGAGAGCTAACAAAACCTCAATACTGGGAGACAAAATACATATAAAGGGTCTATTGCATTTACCATCAGACAAAGCATGTCAATGAGCACATGATTATGTAGGATAACATTTAGTTTTATTTCAAATATTTATCTTCAATAAAGAGCTCCATAATTAGGCTAAATAGAAATAATAGAAAACTACTAAAAAGCTGAATTAATACATTTTTGATATAATCAATTTTATTTGTATTATATATATATATATATATATATATATATATATATATATAAATAATATACAATAACTAGATTTTTTTGTCTCAGTGTAAATGTTTTTAATATTGTTTATATACAATTTGTATTAATATTTTGAAAACAAAAATTTGACAATATTTTGACTAACAAAATTTGAATTAAATCATTTTAAAAAATAAGATACAAATAAAAAATAACTCAAATAATTATTTCATACACAAACACACACACACACACACACACACACACACACACAATATACATACTTTTTTATTTCCAGTATTTTTATTAGGTTTGTTTCTTTTTTTTATATTACTATTTAGATTTAATTGATTTTTATTTCAGTTTTAGTTCTTTTTTTATTTCCAGCTAGTAATTTTAGCCCTATAACTTCAGCCGCCTCTTCAAAAATCATTATTTCAGAGTATATGAGGCACAAAATATATATTATATAGGGTTTATAGGATTCAATATAAAAAAGTACTCCAAAGTCATTTTTTAACATCTTCCATGTACTAAATACAGTACCTTTTTTGGAAAAATAATAACGCTAGCCAATGATTTCCTAGTTATTTTTACCCTGTAAAATGAAAGCACTGTCAAAACAACACAAATAAATCTTAAAAGTTGGATCAGCAACAGGATCGACAGAAAATGCACCTGTTTGTTTGACTCTGGGAAAGCAATTCTCAAAGCGGATCTGTTTTTATCCCGGATTTGAGCAGCTAATTTTTTCACCAACACATAAATCATCCAGAGTTTTCCTGCAAAACGCTGCACTGGAAACCACATAACCAAAGATAAACATGACAGACGACTTCTCTGCTGCCAATCCAGTAAATGTCAATGATATTTTGCTTCCATTAGAATAAACTATGCAGCTATGCAGCACGGGAAACTGCAGACTCGCTGCTTTGCATAAATGGCTTGTGGGAAACTGCTGATTAAATGTGGTTTGTAATGGTAAGTGAACAGATCCGTGGGCTTCCTGAACTAAAATTATCCAGCAAACAACCTAATTTAGCCAAAGCACTTATAATTAATGCAAACCCGTCAGTGAGCGGCTACTAAAACGGTGTGAGTAAACGAGTCCAGCATATGCGCAAGAGTAATCTGTCTTAATGACATCCTCTGCCCCATTTCCACAGGATGTGTACTGATGAGGGCGTGACCTCTTGACCCCGGGTGTCTCGCTGACCCCGTACCTGGACCACATGTACAACTACAGACAAACAGACAAACGGGGTTATTCTAATGAAAACCACAACTATTACAAACAATTGTGTTACTTGAAATGAAGCTGAAAAAATTTAACAAATGAATATTACATAGTAAAAATGCCAAAGACCATAAACTAAAATAAAAAAATATAATAATATATAAATGATGCTAAAATAGAAAGACCACAGAGGACTGCATGAATTAGTACAAATACAGGTCATTATAGAATATTAGAAAGATATAAATAAAAAAATATATAGTAATATTTAAAAAATTTATGAGAAAAGCACAAATAATTTAACACAAAAATTACATAAAGTACAAAAATTACTTGCTGCAAATAAATAAAAATGAAAACGGAACTAAAAAATTAAATGCAAATAAATTACAAATTGTAAAATAAACAAAAATGTAACCATAAGCAACTTTTAACAGACTGAAAATAAAATGAAAAAATCTGAAATGTGTCCTTGGCAATTATGTGAAAATTATTTTAAGTACTAAAATTACTACATGAAAATAAAAATGTAAACTGAAATAAAAATACAAATTAAATAAACCTCAAATATAATAAAAATGTCAAAAGCAAATACTTTTACTTGCTAAAAATTCAACTAAAAAAATTTAAACTAATTCAAAATATTAATAAAAACAATAATACTAATACTAAAATAACAGTAAAAACAGACTACATGGATTACACCACAAATAAATAGCATAAAATGTTTAGTTTTTAAGTTTTCTAACTTAAGGTTTATATTTAATGTTAATGATTTAAACAAAACGCATTAAACTATTACACTAAGAATTAAACGTCAGTTTTGCGAGGGCAAAAAACACACATTTTCCTTTACTTTTCTCATTTTACTCTGAAAAACCTACAGATCCGGTTCCAGGAGTATTTGTGGTTAAAACAACCAGGACTTTTACTGGGAAAACTCTTCTGCAGTTAATGAACTGAGGGGAACGAAAGCACAAACTAATTTGGCTCACAGCCCTCGGCCTCTTTTAAAACGAGAGATTTTAGGTAGCAAAAGCCATTTACTGCCAGCAGGAGGAGGCGGCGTCAGGCTAATTCCTCATTTAGCAGCAGAATAAAGTGAGAAAGTCTGAGCTCCAGAGCGCACTAATGGCTCCTGCCCTGCTGTCCTGGGGTTGTTTTAACACCGAGAGCCCAGCGGGTTCCTGAGGGTCACGGCGGACACACAGACAGCTGCGACTGCTTCACACCTGCAGCTAATCACTTCATCTCTGAAAGGGCTCACAAAATATACCAATGCAATTATCAGCTGCACCAAAATAGTGTTTGCCAAGTCATGCATCACTATAACTAACGCTCAGAGTTAGTGTTAGTGATTTGAACAAACCATTGCATGTGACCATAAACATGTATGCAATCACACAAGAGGTGTTTTATTACTTTTCACTGCTATGCATTTGGCAGATGCTTTTGTCCAAAGCGACTTACATTGCATTGCATTCATAGCATTTTATCAGTTCACGATTTCCCTGAGAATCGAATCCATAATCTTAGTGTTGCTAGCGCCATGTTGTACTATTAAAGCTACAGGAAAGTTGCAAGATTTATGATTCTTGCCTGAAATGAGTGGAAAAAATCCCAAAGACTTACTTCAAAGAAACAAAACAAGTCATGACTTTTCACATATATTGTATTAAATTAATTTATTTATACATATATACATACATACATGAAATATCAAATCATATATACACAAGCATTATCAATTTAAGTATTAAATGTCATGCAAAATAAATAGTTTCTATAAATATAACAAGGTTAACATTAAACATAGGCATTAAATATTGCATAAGTTCCCAAAAACACCTTTGCACTAATACATGTATTAATTTATATATTTTTCTCAAATAAATAATAAAAACATAACAAAAAATAAATAAAACAAATATACAGTATAATAAAAACGTCATAACATATCTAATTATACTATATAAAATTAATAGTTATTAAAGCATGATGTTTTTTTAATATGCATTATTTTATTTTGTATTACTATTTAACTGTCATGTAATATTTTATATAAATACATATAAAAAAAACTAAAATCTTGCACTAATAGCTATTAATTTAGATTTTAATTGTGTGTGTGTGTGTGTGTGTGTGTGTGTGTGTGTGTGTGTGTGTGTGTGTGTATATATGCATGTATGTATATATATATATATATATATATACACACACACACACACACACACACACACACACATATATAATAAAGTATAATTTAAACAAATTATTATACATTATAATAAAAATCGATATTACATTTTTTTTATATATACATATATAAAATTATAATATTATAGTTATATATTATATTATAGTTATTAGAGCAACATTATATATTTTTAAATATATAATAATTAATACAATGAATAAAAAATATAATTAAATCATCAAATTAATTATATAAAAAAATAATCCCATTATCAGTACAAGACATTTTCAGTAACTTATAGAAAGTATTATAGAACGTCACAAAAAAAAAATATTTCTTCATTATAATTGAACATTTCGCTGCTCTAGGTTTCTCTGTCTGTGTGAACGAGTGTTTATGAAGAAGGAAGAAAGGTGTACGATGTGGCACCATGCCTCCTAACAAGCCTGTCACACTCTCCTCGACACCCTTTTACGACCCCCTGACAGGCCACACACCCCTCCTCTGCTTCCCTTTGTACCTGAGGGCCGTTGGTCCCGCTGAGAGGAGCAGGAGCCCGAGGACCTTCAGCGCTCGCTGTGCTAATGGCCCCAGCACTCATTTGGCATCCTAAAACTTCAAATGGACAGTTTGCTGCGACTGGGGCCCATAAACTTGCTGCATCCCATGTGGCAAATGAGCAGAAATGTTGCCCGTGAGGTAAAACAAGCAGGTCAGACGGCGGTCAAACAAGGGGACCCACGCTTTATTAGGCCTTATTAAGTGATTGTAAAAGAGGGAAGACTGTGTGCCTTTTGTTTAATGACCGGGGCCATTAAACGCTCCGTGGAAATTAAGAGAACACACAATGTTCCAAGTCAAGACCAATCTACAATTACAAAAAAATACCACGGTAAATCTCCGCTGCATTGCTAAAGCATGAGTCGACCATGCTGACCGTGCAAAATGGTAAAACTAGGGTTTTATGGAAATGTTGCATGATTTTTCTAATCATGTGCTATGATGATGTAATATGGAAAGTACCAAACCAAAAAGTACCAAAAAGCATAAAGTTATAACCATGTTTCTTGTAGTATTATGATATAAAAATGATGATATAAAGCTTTGGAGCAATGTTATTTCAGTATAATATATGTATAATACATTATTTCAGTCATTGAGATACTATACATTTTCTGTTTTAATTTAAAAAAAATAATTAGTGTTTGTAATTTTTTGTAGTTTTATTTTATAGCTTCTGTTTTAATTTTTGCCATTTTGCTATGTTTATCATTTTTAGTAGTTTTTATTTTTAACTTTTATTCCCTTTTCATTTTAATTTTAGTTAGTTTTAGTAATTTTGTTGTGTTTTTTTGTCACTTTTAGCTGTTTTTGTTGATTTTTTTTATAAATGTCTAAATATTTTGTTATTTATTTTATTTCAGTATTAGTTTTGATGGTTTTAGTACATACATTTAAACTAAATTAAAGTGAAAACTGTTAACATTTATTTTATTTAAAGTAACAGTTTTTTTAAATGGTTTTAGTTTTATTTCAAGTTAAATATAATAACCATGGTTTGGGGTTGCTAAGATGTTTAAATGTTTTTCAAATGTCTCATCTGCTCATCAAGGCCACATTTAATTGATCCCAAATACAAAACTGTAAAATTGTAATATATTATTACAATTCAAAAAAACAGTTTTCTATGTGAATATATGTTAAACTGTAATTTATTCCTGTGATGAAATCATTACTCCAGTCTTCAGTGTCACATGATCTTCAGAAATCATTGTAATATGCTGATGAGCTGCATCATATTTTTGCAGAAACTGATACATTTTGTTTTGCAGAATTCTTTGCTGAAAAGAAAGTTCAAAAGAACAGCATTTATTTAGAAATATATTTATTTATTTTTAAGAAAAACTTAACAGACCCCAAACGTTTGAACAGTACTGCATTAATACATTAAGTGTGTCGTGCTACTGCCACAGAAAGGGTTTGATGAACAAGAAAAATGAAGATCAGTTCAAAATGTGCCGTTCCTCTCTCATCACACGCACGCACGCACACACACACACACACGCACACACACACAAGGATAGTAAAGCCTGAGATTTTGACTTTGTGAGGACATTTGGCCGGTCCTCACAAGGCAAATAAATTATAAAAAAAATACCAAATTAAGTTTATCTTAAAATGTAAAAATGCTAAATGTCTCCTGTGAGGGTTAAGTTTAGGGGTAGGGTTGGTGTAGGGCAATATAAAATATTGTTAGGTCAGTATAAAAACAATAGAAGTCTATGAAAGTCCTCACAAGTATAGCAAAACCAACACACACACACACACACACACACACACACCTGGCACGAGCAAAAGAAGCATTATAGAGATGAGATTATTTCAGTATTGTGTGGATCAGGGAGACGAGCGTGTCTGAACAGAGCAGCAGCAGGTGAAGCGCTGCATGTTTCCTGATAAACACCAAAGACCGATCCATCCAGGTGTTCCTCCTTCCATACCAATAATAACAGTAATTATATCATCCAAAACGAGGAAAAACTTCACAGCATGGGAGCTGGGCTCAGGCTTTTATGCATTTATTTCCTTTTATGTTTTCACAAAGGACTGACTTCTCATGGTGACCACAGAGCAACTGCATTAACCCTATAAAGCAAGCCTAATATATTATACTTGATATGCAAATGACTAATGACCAAACCTGTCACACACACACACACAATCTACTCCATGCCTTCTGTCATCTGATTGATCGTTTAGACCTTTTGTATCCAGTAAAAGCTCTTGTAGTGTAATTGTACAAATGTCAACCTTAAGCTCTTGATTGATTTTGATCAAATAAACGTCAGAATAACTGCAGTCATATCTCCAGATGAACACTTACTGGACTGAAGCAGCTTGGCTTTACTTGATTCTGCATCAAACATGTTTTAGGGTGCTTTCACACCTGCCTCGATTAGCTGTGTTGAATCGCACTAGAGCTGGTTTTCCCTCTTGGTGCGGTTCGTTTGGGCCGGTGAGAATGCAGCAAGCACACTCGGGTGCGCACCAAAAGCGGACCGAGTCCTGCTTGAAGAGGTGGTCTCGTTACGCTTTCAAACGAACCCTGGAGCGGTTCTCGTTTGTGGTGAGAACGCGATCCGACCTCAAACAGACCCAACTGCGCATTTTTGGACTAAACCAGCTGCCGTAGTCAGCTGCGCTGTGCATTATGGGATGAGGAAGTGTTTGTAGTTTAGCATGGCAGGTCACGGACAAACTTGGGGTTGTGAGGAGGTGCGGAGAATCCACCGCGCAGTTGTCTCTCCATAATAGCAGTGTGCTGTATTTTACTCCCGTCTTTGATTACTTCCGGAAGCACCGTTGGAAGAAGCACGCTCTTTCTGACCAATCGAAAAGCAGTTTGGGGAATGCGTTCAAAGACACATCTAGCCAATAAGTGAAGCAGATGTTGTCACGTGACTGCATTTTGGTTCGTTTCAGCTGGTTCGGACCAGAGCAAACAGTGTGGTTAGAAAAGGAACCAAAACGGCTAAAAATAGCTTCAATGTATAATTTTTTTGCCTTTGGTCCGGACCAAAGCAAGTGAACTATCGGACTTTCCTGGTGTGAATACACCCTTAAGGCCCGTACACACCGGGACGAATATCGGCGTGCGTTATTCGCCAGCATTTTTCAACGCGTTTTTTGTGTTCACACCCAAGCGATTTTCGCTGACGATGAGCCGAGTGAACATGCAAATTCATTCCCTGACATTAGATGGCGCTTAATGTAAAACAGAAATACCCCGGTACACAAGGTGGCGCTGCGCAACTTTACGCTTCTGACACTCGCTTGTCACTCAGAAGAAGAGAGCAAGTATTTACGCGCTTGTCAAAATCATACAAAGAAAACTTACATCTTCTTTGTCTTCTTATTTCTTCCCGGCAGTGTAGACGCTACTTGGCGTATATCTTCTACGTCGTTACGTATGTGTGCTCGGCAAGACTGTTTTGTGTTTGAGCGCCCCCAAGTTGTGTTTTACTGTAACTTCAGCAGCTCCAGACACGTGAGCAAAAGCGCCAATCTCATTGGTCGGATAGTTTTTGACGCGGCGCGTCAAACCAAAAAAACGAACCCGAGGCGTTAAAAAAAATGCAGCTTTTACGCGTGGCGTTTTTCGCGTCTTTGTTTAGTCACGAGGCGTTAAACGTCGGCGAATATCACGCGCGAAATTCGTCCCGGTGTGTACGGGCCTTTAGTCTCAAATTTGATCATCGGGATCTTTTGAGGAACGTTTGTTTCCAGAAGCTTTACTTTCTCTTTTACATCTTCACAAGCCTCCAAAACATCTCACATCTTCTGAGGAACATATCTCTCCATATGTGTTTCGATCATTTCAATCTCATCTTACGAAGACATTTATTGGAGATAAAGAGTGATGACTGATATTCAGACCATTTCTTGTAAGTAGTCTGCCATCTCTTCATGCAGTCTCTTCATCATTTCAGATTTGATGGTCAATTTTATTTTATTTTACATTTCATTTTATTTGTGTTATGTTTTTACTTTATTTTGTTTTCCATGTCAATTTATTTTATATATTTTTTTATTTAATATTGTATTTATTTTAGTATTTTATTTATTTATTTTATATTTTTTTTGTTTGCTTTTTGTGCTTTTTATCTTTTACCTTATTTTATTTATTATTAGTTTATTTTTAATTTGGGCTATTTATTTTTATGCTTTTATTTGAAAAATGTCATTTGTTTTTGCATAATGTGACTGCATTCAGCAAATAAGATGACAGTGTTTCCTGAAAATGACCGTTTTATAGCTTTCAAAAGCATAAATTAAGTTAAATTTCATAAATTTTTCTTAGACATACTGTTATAAAGATCTCACTGATTTACATCACAAGCTATCATAATTTCATAAATTGTGTCCATATAAATATCAGAAACTTCAAATTGCATGTTTTTGCTCAGTTTGGGCTTCAGAATAAAGTTTTCTGTATTCTCACTATATCATACTATATGAGCCATAAAAACCTGATGTATCAAATATAAGAAAACACATTTAGATTTCCTTTTATAGTCTGTCTAAAGTTGTCTAATGTGTCAGGCTTTACAGGGTTAATCTGACAAACGATCTCATTCTGAAAGGTTAATTTCTCACAATCCAATCCAGACACAATCACACGTTACATAAAGCGAACGGTTTGAAGTACCTGGTTTGACTTGTGCTTTGGCATCTAAGCTCACACATGAAGCTAATTTAATGAGAACACTGCCAGCTAAGTTACAAGTGTAGATGGTTCTTCTTAAAAACCCAATTAGCTGAAACCCATATGGAGACAACGGCAAACAAGCCAGCAGACCACACTTTTTTCAAAGGGCAGCTATTTGTTTGATCCTTTCGCTGCTTCAATCTTCTCCCACCCGACTCGGAGGAAATGCATCCCTCTGGGGTTTTGCCCCCGCATTGAGCAGGAACGTGCATGCTATCGGTTTCTATTTGCTGAAGGGGAGAGAGAGAGCATGATGGGATACCTGACCAGCGATGATCAATCAGACGGACACTGCTGCTATTCTTTGGTCTGGGATCAGGAAGGGGGTGGATAATGTCTCTAGCCTGAGAACTCACTAAATTACCCAGCGGCGTTTGTTAGGAGTACACGTGAAGTTGAGGCAGCCTGCATCTTGTTGCTTTCTTTACGGTTTCTCAGAACAGACTGGTACCGCTTTACAAGAAACAAACCGCCTCATATGGATCCCAGATGATGCAAATAAACTGCATGAATAAATATCACAAGTGAATGGCAGAAAACAGAGCTTCAGTGAAACCTAATACTAAAACTAGCTGTACGATTTGCTGCAGAGAAAAAAGAAATTGCAATTTCTCTGAAAAAAAATTGTGTATGTAATTTAAAATATATTTTTTTTAAGAATTACAGGTTTTACTTCTTAAACAGTTTAAAATTGTTAGTGTTTGATTTGATTATATTTTTATTTTGCAATATAGTTCTACATTTCGTAGTTTTATCTAAAGTTCTAAAGAGGGTATAGTATATAATAACTAAAACTAAAACCATGCAAAAACACGCCCGTTACTTGGAATAAAACAGAAATTAAAAAAATATATAAAAAAAAAAAAAAAAAAAAAAAATTTATTTATTAAACTTATTTTATTTCACCCAGTCACCAACACATTTTTCAGTTTCATATAGTTTAACTTGATGTATTAAAATAAATAAAACCAAAAAAGAAAATTGCTTATTTAAAAAAAAAAAATCCTAAAAGTTCAACTAAACTATATGAAAACATATATAAAAATATAAATATAAAAATATTACAAATTAAATACTATAATAGCATCTCAATGATACTAAAACAAACCTGGTTCTAACAATTACAAAATGCTTAATTTGCATATATGAAATAATAAATAAAATATAACATTTTATAATATTATATATAAAATATAAATTAACTAATATATAAAATATATATGAAATAATTTAATTTGTTTGTGGGGCTGCTAAATTTGCCTACAATTGTGATTAGATATCAATATGAGTAATAATAGTCATTATAATTGTTTTATATTAATTTTTTATAAAATCATTATTAATATAAAAAATTAAAGCATGAAATATTACTATAAGAATTTTTCAAATTACAATACAAATATATATATATATATATATATATATATATGATCATGTAAAGCAACAATTACTGTGAACCAAGTCGCTCTGAAATACTGAAAACACCAGATCAGGAGCTGCTCGCGTGTAAATTAACACAATGCCATGCGTCACACTAAGCGATAATCACAATTTTGCTTTGGATTAATTGCTCAGCCCTACTAAACCTCTAGACACACTTTAGCATTTAGTTTTTTGCACACTTTATTTATGTACATGCAAAAACTTGAAATGATCTAAACAACCAGAGCAGTCAGGCCTAGTGCTGCTCACAAATGCAATAAATCAAATGATAATTGCACGCTCCAGACCTCGTGGGCTAAAGGAAGAAGATAAATCCAGTGCAGGAGAGTGGCTTGAGAGGTTTGAGTCCGCGGCAGCCGCTCTCCATCACTGTGTTTGTCTTACATGCACTTATGATATTGAGCTTCAGATCTGGCTGATCTGCTCTCGTGGGGCTTGTTCCTCAGCGCTGTGAAAACATACAAAACCCCCCGACCACTTCTCACTGTTTGTCCAACTAATTGCTTGGAATATAAAAGAAACAAAGCAAGATCAGCACCGGTCTGATTTGTACTGTTGTGACGCGGGGAAATTGCCCTTTTTTTACCAAATTCAACCTATTCACTTTGATACATGTTCCTGGTCTTACTGTGAAGGTTTTATGTGACATTAACCAATAGCCAAAAAACGATTTGGTCACTGCTTTAGCAAACTCACATTCAGGTTTCGCTCCATACAGAACAATCCAATAAATATCTGATGGATGATATAAAGTCCTGTCTTGCAAAAGTGTGTGAAGGAATTAAAATCAAATAATTGGTTTATTGGTTAGCATGTCTATTATTGTGTACATTATAAAGCCTTTAAATTTGTATATATTATAAAATTTATTATATATATATATATATATATATAAAACAGAACGACAGAAAGACAGACAGACAGATAGAATGACAGACAGAACGACAGAAAAACAGAACGACAAAAAGACATAATGTAAGAAAGACAGACAGACAGATAGAATATGACAGACAGACAGAAAGATAGACAAACAGAATGACAGACAGACAGAAAGATAGACAGACAGACAGACAGACCGACAGACAGAGAATGACAGACAGAACGACAGACAGACAGACAGAACGACAGAAAGACAGAACGACAGAACGACAGAAAGACAGAATGTAAGAAAGACAGACAGACAGAAAGACAGACAGAGACAGAAAGATAGACAAACAGAATGACAGACAGAACGACAGAAAAACAGAATGACAGACAGACAGACAGACAGACAGACAGACAAACAAACAGACAGACAAACAGAATGACAGACAGACAGACAGACAGACAGACAGACAGAACGACAGAAAAACAGAACGACAAAAAGACAGAATGTAAGAAAGACAGACAGACAGATAGAATATGACAGACAGACAGAGACAGACAGAAAGAAAGATAGACAAACAGAATGACAGACAGACAGAAAGATAGACAGACCGACAGACAGACCGAATGACAGACAGAACGACAGACAGAACGACAGACAGAACGACAGACAGACAGAACGACAGACAGACAGAACGACAGAAAGACAGAACGACAGAACGACAGAAAGACAGACAGATAGACAGACAGAGACAGAAAGATAGACAAACAGAATGACAGACAGAACGACAGACAGAGACAGAAAGATAGACAAACAGAATGACAGACAGAACGACAGACAGATAGAATGACAGACAGACAGACAGAGAGAGACAGACAGAATGACAGACAGACAGACAGACAGACAGACAGACAGACAGACAGACAGACAGACAGACAGACAGACAGACAGACAGAACAGACAGAACGACAGAAAAACAGAACGACAAAAAGACAGAATGTAAGAAAGACAGACAGACAGATAGAATATGACAGACAGACAGAGACAGACAGACAGACAGATAGACAAACAGAATGACAGACAGACAGAAAGACAGACAGACAGACAGACAGACAGACAGAACGACAGACAGACAGAACGACAGACAGAACGACAGACAGAACGACAGACAGACAGAACGACAGACAGAACGACAGACAGACAGAACGACAGAACGTAAGACAGACAGACAGAATATGACAGACAGACAGACAGACAGACAGACAGACAGACAGAGACAGAAAGATAGACAAACAGAATGACAGACAGAACGACAGACAGATAGAATGACAGACAGACAGACAGAGAGAGACAGACAGAATGACAGACAGACAGACAGACAGACAGAACGACAGAACGACAGAAAAACAGAACGACAAAAAGACAGAATGTAAGAAAGACAGACAGACAGATAGAATATGACAGACAGACAGAGACAGACAGACAGACAGATAGACAAACAGAATGACAGACAGACAGAAAGATAGACAGACAGACCGACAGACAGAACGACAGACAGAACGACAGACAGAACGACAGACAGACAGAACGACAGACAGAACGACAGACAGACAGAACGACAGAACGTAAGAAAGACAGACAGACAGATAGAATATGACAGACAGACAGACAGACAGACAGACAGACAGAGACAGAAAGATAGACAAACAGAATGACAGACAGAACGACAGACAGATAGAATGACAGACAGACAGACAGAGAGAGACAGACAGAATGACAGACAGACAGACAGAGACAGAAACAGACAGACAGACAGACAGAAACAGACAGAGAGAGACAGACAGAATGACAGACAGAAATGTCATTTGGTTGTAAAAAAAAAATATATATATATATAATTTTTTTTATATAAATGGAGTATAAAACTCATGTTAGACAAAAAGTACAATGTCCAAACAGAGGAGAGGAAACGAGCACCTTTTTGCATTTGATTTGATAAATCTGACCGCAGCCGATCTGAGCGGAGCCCGAACACACGCTTCTCATTTCCTCAACATGTGTCTCCAATTTCATATTCCAAAAAGAGTCATTTTCTAGGACACTCAACTTTGTGTTTGCTATCAGGTCCTGTTGTTATTACTCTCTTTTATATGCAACTTTCATGTCTCACCAAAAACACAAAAATCTGTGATGGGACGCTTGACTTCGCAAAGGCCTTTGTTTGTCTTGAAGAAACTCTGTTTACCATGGGAGAGTGATGTGTCAACATATTTACAATATTTAACATGAAATATAATACACATTAGTCATGAATCAGACTAACTTGCATACAAACGATATGTTTTGACATCAAAAACAAACAGATTGGGTTTCTTTCCGGCTGCCAGCCCGTAGCTGCAGGTGATCATGTGACATTAATGAGCAGGTATCAGCTTTCTTCATCGGTGTAATTACGGTCATCAGAGAGCACGTCTGCAACGCAACAGCAGCTACAAACATCCTGAGGCTCAGATGCAACTTAAGACATGAAAACTACTAAAAGGAGATCCTAAAAGATGGTATGAAATGAACAATTTTGATTCTAAATAAATATAAACTCAAAACCAAAATCAATAGGATACCGAGAGCAAAAAAAACAACATTTTAGACATATATATGACCCTGGAGCACAAAAGCAGTGGATCAAAATTATAGATTTTTCTTTTATGCCAAAAATCATTAGGATATTAAATAAAGATCATGTTCCATGAAGATATTTAGAAAATGTCCTACTGTAAATATATCAAAACTTAATTTTTGATTAGTGATATGCATTGCTAAGAACTTCATTTGTACAACTTTAAAGATGATTTTCTCAATATTTAGATTTTTTGCACCCTCAGATTCCAGATTTTTAAATATTGTCCTATCATAACAAACTATACATCAATTGAAAGCGTGTTCATTCAGCTTTCAGATGGTGTATACATCTCATTTTCAAAAACTTTACCCTTATGACTGGTTTTGTGGTTCAGGGTCACATATGATTTCTGAAGGAGTTTGAATCACAGAAATAAATGACTTTATACATTTATTATTGTTATTTTAAATTGCAATAATATTTAATTTCACAATATTTGTTTTTACTGTATGTAATGCTTTTGCCAAATATAACAGACTAATTTTTGAAAAAATATTCCAACACTTTTGTCCTACAGTTGAAGTCAAAAGTTTACATACAGCTTGCAGATTCTGCAAAATGTTGATTATTTTACCAAGTAAGAGGGATCATACAAAATGCATGCTATTAGTACTGACGTGAATAAGATATTTAACATAAAAGATGTTTACATGTCGTCCACAAGAAAAAATTATAGTTGAATTTATAAAAATGACCCTGTTCAAAAGTTTACATATGCTTAACTTTTAATACAGTGTTTTTCCCTGAATGATCCACAGCTGTGTTTTTTTGTTTAGTGATAGTATTTCATGAGTCCATTGTTTGTCCTGAACAGTTAAACTTTTTTTTTTTTTTAACAACAACTGCCTGCTGTTCTTCAGAAAAATCCTCCATGTCCTCCTTTGAGATCCATCTTTTCACACAGAGGACAACCGAGGGACTCATATGCAACTATTACAGAAGATTCAAACTCTCATTAATGCTCCAGAAGGAAAAACCATGCATTAAGAGCCGGGCGTGAAAACTTTTGAACAATGAAGGTGTGTATATTTTTCTTGTTTTGCCTAAATATACTTTTTTTTCATTTAGTACTGCCCTTCAGAGACTACAGAAGATAGTTAAATGTTTACCAGAAGACAAATTAAGTTAAATGTACCCTGATCTTCAAATTCATGTTTTTTTCTTCTGATGCATCAGTGAGCGTTTGAATCTTCTGTAATAGTTGAAATGAGTCCCTCAGTTGTCCTCTGTGTGAAAAGATGGATCTCAAAATCAATCAGTCATTATTGGAAAGGGTTCAAATACACTAAAATGCTAAACAAAAAAAAACACAGCTGTGGATCATTCAGGTAACAACACTGTATTAAAAGTTAAGCATATGTAAACTTTTGAACATGGTCATTTTTATAAATTCAACTATTATTTATTCTTGTGGACGACATGTAAACATCTTTTATGTGAAATATCTTATTCACATCAGTACTAAATAAACAATAGCATGCATTTTGTATGATCCCTCTTACTTGGTAAAATAATGAACATTTTGCAGATTCTGCAAGCTGTATGTAAACTTCAACTGTAGATAGAGAAGATGTTTGACCAATATAGATATAGTAGGCTAAATAAATGATTTTGATCATGTGACTAAATACAGTCATGTTTCTTGGCTTCACACACGTAAGCTCCAGCACTGCGGTCAAAACAAACACAACTATATACTACACTGTATTTGTTCCGAACAAGCACCTAAATCATCCGTCTCTCATCCCGAAGAGGAACCGGATGGGCAGGTCAGCGAGGAACGTCTGATGAAGGGTCTTTGTGGCATTCGGTCAAACGCTGGAGGGCTTCAGTCTGCTCTCCTTAATGTCTTTCCGGTCTTCCCAGCCCCTTATGTCACAAAAACGCTCCCATATGCCATTACATGCGCTCTGAGGAACTTCAGCAGCTCATTTACGTAAACACAGCACAGTCGAGGTGCTCTCTTGATCTCATTTGAGCGAACATCGCTGCTTTTAGGAAAGAATTTATCACAGGACGGGTGAAGAATGCTTTAACTAGTCTCAGAGTTCATGTAGATCACGCTCAGCTTCCTCTCTAGTGATGGGTTTTCCAGTCCTAAAACGTCTAGGTAGAGCTTAACTAAACCCACAGATCCAGAACCAGCCTTTTCTATACAAAAAAACCCAATGTCTGGAGACAGAAGTGATGAAAAGTGGTCAACATGTGCACCGTGAACCTGGGAGGCTCTGACCTCTGAACCCTGGGAACCATCATAAATTGATTTCTGAACTTGTGCACGGTTGACCTTCAGTGCCGTTCAACACGTGGCAAAGGTCAACGCTTCACAAACATCTGCTGGATTCATATCTGAGGCTAAACTAAATATGAAACAAACTAATTCATAACCATAATGAATAAAACATGTGTCCTCCTGTTAATGAGAAACAACATTCTGTGATTATGTTTCCGAGAGAGTCCCAAGTTTGAAGACAAATCCTCTTATAATACAACTTAAATGTTGGTCTGTTTTTGTACAGAAATATTGCACGTCTTGGATTATACTAGTGAACAAGTCAAACAAGATACTTTTATTTTGCTTTTTTTGGAGCTCATCGAATGCTTTTATGTTAGAAAAAGCAGCATGAACGTCCTAATCATCTTCTATGAGTACATTATGATATATTATTTATTTATGAATTAACTATTCCTTTCATGGGGTAAACAAAAATCATATTCTTAAGTTAGTTTTAGGATCCAAATCAACTAAAAGTCACGTCTGGCTAATTGTTTGCTGTATAGATCAGGGTTTTCTAAACTGGGGTTCATGAGTAATTTAAAAGATGACAGTTAATAAAAAAAACTGAAAATAACTCATTTTAAAATAATTTAGATAAAACACTTACTAAATATTTATAAATCATTATGTAAAAAAAATTATTTTGAAATGAAATGATCAAAATTAAATCATAAATTAAATAAATATATTTTTTAAAGAAAATTAAAACAAAACATTTACAAATTATTTATAAAATTATAAAGTACGATTAAAATAATTAGAAATCTATATTATCAAAATGAAATCATAAAAATGTAAAGCTTAAATAATTTAAAACATTGGAATAATTCAGAAAAACATCTATGAAATATTTATAAAATCATAACATTTTAAATCTAAATATTTTTAAATTAAATCATCAAAAGTCAAATTATAAAAAGTTCATAACATCGTTAAAAAATTTAATATTAGATGAAATGTTTATATATATATATATATATATATATAATTAAAATATTGAAACAAATTTAAATAAGAGAAAACATTAACAAAATATTCATAAAATAATAATTCAAAAACAAATCATTAAAATATGAGATTAAAATAAATAATATATGTAATCTTAAATAATCCTAAAAAGATTAAATATTATATTTGTTTACCTGCATGCCATGTGACCAATAACCAACATCAGAAATCTGGGAACAAGTGAATGTGTTTTTAATTTATTGAAATATTAACTTAAAATCTCAGGTGTACTTTTAGTAAATATTTCAGTTCAAAGTTGCTTGGCTGACTAAAGTGTTTGGGAATCCCTAGAAAAAATAAAAAAATAAAAACAAGATTTTCTTGTCAGCGAGACATCCACCTTAACTCATAAGAGATCTTTGTTGTTTGGATTCTTCCATCCTTTGTTATCATCTTGTTTTTATAATAGTTTGACATTCACATGACTAAATAAAGGATGTAAACACAGGAGGCAGAAACTCCCTGAAACGAGTCCAGACACGCTTTCAGAAGCCCAACATCATGAGAAACAGAGCCTTTCATTTCCACTTCTATAGCCTGGATTAATAGTTGAAGCTGATAAAAGTCACTGTGCTGCGTCCGCCCTGCAAGAACAAACAGCCACACAACACACACCGAGAAAAGACACCAGAAGACACGGCCAAGCATGAGCCGCCGGATGACATTCACAAACAATGGACGTCTTGACGGGAGGACAGAGGGCTGGTGGGATTTGAAGTTTTGGGTTTCATGAGTTAAGAATGCACCGCTGCCCACGGCCTTCCAGAAACGCACGACCATGAAGAAGAGGAAGAGAAGATCATCTCGTGCTCTAATGGAAAACACAGAGGCGGTGCCAAGAAGGACGGATGAGACACAAGAGAGCAGAACACATGCTGAGTAACCTCCAGACCGAGACGCAGGGCCCCTCATAACGAAGAGTCACCAGAGCCGATGTTTAAAGCTCGAAGCTCGATGAACGCTGGAGCTTCTAGCTGCTCGAGGTGGTTACATTCGTTTTGTGCCTTTCGCTTTTTAGAAAGCATCTATACATGAACTCTTAATTAACGCATCGTTAGTCGGATAACTCGAGCATTCTATACATACAGAAATTTATTTTACATTTTATTTCATATTTTTTATTCATTATAATTAGTAATTATATATATAATATATATATATAATATATAAACTAATAATTTTAATTAATTTAATTGTTTAGTTATTTTATTTATTATTTATAAAATGTTGTTAAATAATTACATATATATATATATATATATATACACACACACACACACATATATATATATACACACACACACACACACACACACACACACACACACATATGTACTATATTGTAATTATACATACATACACACATATGTATATATATATATATATATATAATATATATATATATATATATATATATATATATGTATGTATGTATGTATGTATGTATGTATGTATGTATGTATGTATGTATATATATATATATATATATATATATATATATATATATATATATATATATTAAATAGATCATTAAATATATACATTTATATATATTTAATTATTATCAATTAATTAATGTATAATTATTGAATGTATATAACAATTTATAAACTGAATGATGTATATATTATAATTATACGTTTGTAATTATAATTATAAGTTTTATATATACACACATAAAATATGTACATTTATAATTAAAAAAACACTAAAATAAAAATAAACAATTAAATTGTCCTTAGAATCAAATCACCTTAAATTAATGCCTTTTTATTAAAGATTACCCAGAAAAACTATGAACTGTGCATTAATTTGATTTCTTTCACTTTATGGAAAATATCTGTTCCATCCATCTCTACTTATCGCACTTAAGTAGAATAATTCAGTTAAAATTAAATAGTTTACAACCTATTTCATGTCTGCAGAAAGTAAAATCACTTATTTTTTCATCTTTTTTTAAAGAATTGTTCCTCGAGGAACCTAAAATGAATTTTAAAAAAATTGCAGTGTTGCCTATATGAAAATAAGTGTATAATAATGTGTATAAAGGTCGTTTTTTGACTTGGAATCTAATATTTGTGTCAACCTAATGTCCTTTACTTCAACTTCACAACTTCAGGACACTCTGGACTTCATTACAGATAAAAAACAAACAAATACAAAGCTGTGGTTTTGATCCAAGCACCCACAAACCGGCGACATCAAGATGCCTCCACCCCAGAGCATGCTTCCCCCTGCAAACGACAGACACTGTATAATCTCAAATCATTGCCTGAAACCTACAGGCAGGAAGCTGCTCTGTTCCAGATCCTTGATTAGGCCGGAGCTAAGAGCAGCTAATTGATTGTAATGACTTCGGTCTGTGGGGCGGCAGGGAGAAAGAGGAAGGGCTGGTATGACCGCAGATCATCGGGTTACAGCCCTCGGGGTCGCCAGAGCATCGCCAACTCTGTGAGGTTCAACTGAGAGCTCGAATAGCATAAATAAATGTTCAGATTTGTTCTGCATTATTAGGAGACATGTTATACATTTACATTTTCTGCACGCTTTTCCAAAGGTATATGTGTTCCCTGGGAGACACCTTTTGCGCTGCTAACGCAATTTATGAGCCACAGAACACAACATTTTATAGCATATTACAAATAACAATGATTTGCATGGTTAATTTTCTGCATTTTATTAATTTCATGGTTGATTCTGAATAGAAGTGTGCGGCATGACAGCATATACGATGGTTGAAATGTTAGAGATTGGTACAGATTTAGCTATAAAGAGTTTATTCACCTTAGTATATTCATAAATAATTGTATAATTATTGTTTTATATTTTATCAAACATTATGCATTTTAATAAATAATTACACAAATATTTAAATCAAATAATTTAACAATTAATCTAGTTTTTAAAGTACTGAAGTTCATTATTTAAAAAAAATCATGATTTTGTATAATTTCTCAAATATGTGTATATAATTAAATACTTAAATATATAGCAAGTAAATCATTAAATATTATTAAATTAATTAATTCAATAACTATATACAATTTTGTAATTATTAAATATACTAAATTAAATAACTTTAAACTACAAATATTGTAATAAACAAGCATATACAATTAAATAACATTGATTAAATAATTAATAAATTAAATTACTCTCTTTTTTAAATGTTATATATATATTTATAGTAATATACATACTTCAAATTAATTATATATAAATAATTATGCAAATAAATAAATAAAACGTTAAATATACTAAATTTGATATTTGTATATATATAGACATATACACACACAAATTATATATAATACACATTTACAAATAGAAATTACATTAAATATATTACATTAAATAACAAAACTATGTAAATTAACAAATAAGCACATAAAATTAAATAGCATTGATTAAATAATTTAATTAAAGTGTATATATATATATATATATATATATATCAGTAGACCGATAACCGATATTTTGAACCGATATACGTGTCTGGTGTAAAAATGAAAATTAATGCCAAAATTAATAATAACAAGAGCTCTGACAAAAAACTTTCTTTAATATGCTTTTAAACATGTCTTATAATGAAAACTGTTAATAACAACAACAACTCCGTTGGTTTTATATATATATATATAGTGCAAATGAATATATATATATATATATATATATAAAAAAAACGTAAATAATTTTTGATATTACTAAATATTGATAAAACTGTATAAAATAGCATATAAATTAAAAACCATAACCGTTTCTGATTGATTGATTGATAGATAAATAAATACATAAATAAAATAAATAAAGTAAATAAATGAATCAATTTATATAAAAAAAAAACGGTGTTATGTAAAAATGCATGATGTCACTGTCCAAAACAAAAGCAGGCCTGGTCAACTTTAGACCGAGAGCTTTAATGGGATCACAGAAAAATCACTGACCAATCACGGGCCCCAGCCGAGGTGAACAGAGTGTCCCAACTTAATTCACTTTTAACATACCCAAGTTGACCAGCGACATCCTGCCATTCAGAGCGAGCTACAGGAGCACTCGTTCAGTCAAAAGAAGTGTCGCCGCTGAAAGACCTCCGTCCCAGAATTCAAAGCGGTTCAGCGAACCGGGCCGATTCAGAGCCAGCCAACCAGGGATTTTCCCACCGCACCACAAGACACAGCCTCCAAGGTGACGAGCTGCTTGGATGGTTTTCAATGCACCCTTAACATGGCACAGAAATAACTCTAAGCAAACCCCCCTTTCATTCTCCCTGCACCGTGAGCGCATGAAACACACCCCCTTCCCCATCATTCATCCTCAAACAGATGTTACGAGAACAAGGAAGAGTGAGGGCTCTTTTGAGTAACACACGGAAATGGAAAAAGACCCAAATATGCACTCAAGGTTTTAGATCCCTGAACCACTATAATAATGGAAGGACTTGGCCGGGATTCTGCTTGTGTTCATCAGGGGACGCAGTAACACACAGGCCGTTATGCTTTTGTTTTATTTGACCTCGTACATTAGACTGAAACTGGGAGATTTCAGCCCTGAAATTCAGGTCTGGTCTAGATCAGTTGTCAAAACCACCAATGAGATTTGTTCTGATTTATAAACATTTTTTTTTCATCTGACTGCTTCCGTTTTATGAACATGAATGCATTAGTTCACCAAAAATGAATTTGAGTATGATTTTCTTTCTTCTGTTCAACACAAAAGAAGATATTTCTAAGAATTATGGGAATCCATTGACTTTTTTTTCCCATATTGTTGAAGTCAACGGCTTTAAAGTCAAAATATCTTCTTTTGTGTTCTTTTGGAACAACAGAAAACTCAGAGTAATGCAGTTAAAATGTTCTGTATGTATGTGCTGTAAATGTGGCAGAGTTGACAATAAAGCAGACTTTGATAAAAGGGAGTAAATGATGACAATTGTAATTTTGGGGTGAAATATCCCAAGACTGTCATTAAAAAAATCACTGGAAGATAAACTTTATCTTGCAAATTCTATCCCGCCAGAGTCGCCAGCTGTTTTTATATGCAATAATATTCAAACTTTTGTCTATGATGCATTTTTGCTATTCCCAAATCAGAAGCGAGATCGCGCTCACGTGGATGAGTTCAGCACGCGCAACATGAAAGCCCTGTTTATGATAGAAGAGAGAACTAACCATTAAAACATGCTTACACTTTAGGCCTGAGGCTGTTATATTAAACTAAGTTTATTTAATGGTTTTTTTTGGCTTCTAAGGATTATAGCCGCGTTTCTTCTAGCACAACTATTCCCTTCACAGCGGCGCGCATTCGTTCCTCCCTGACCAAAACTGAATGTCAGAATCAGATCAATCGTCTGTCGATTGTTGTACAATGCCATCTTTACAGTTGATGAATTGCTGGACATGTTTGATAATAAAACGTTGAAAGTGCAATCCGCACGAGAGATGCTGTTCCCCAGGCTGAAGTGTGTGTGTGTGTGTGTGTGTGTGTGCGGCGCGCTCTAAAACTGACAGGCAAATTACACTTTGAGCTTCGGGCGCGTCCAAACGATCAAATACACACACAATATGTAAAAACGGCCGGCTTGGAGACTATTCACTTAAATACAGTTTATGTCTTAAAGTGAACGAGAACAGTTGGGAGAAAATTGTGTCAATATTTTGTCTCAGTGACAGATTGGAGCTTCTTCAATGTTAATCAAAGAGAAAATCACCCACAGCTCTTACGGTATTCTTATGTGTGTGTGTGTGTATATATATATATATAGGGAGCAATGAAAAACGTTAAAGTACCGGAGATACAGTATCGATAGTAGAATACCGTTAAAGTACTGTGTTATTACGGATCGATAAAAGCAGTATCGATAAGAGTAGTAATACAATGTGTTGCTTGTGTAAAAACACTAGGGAGCAATAACTGTGTGATACCCTGGATCTTTTTAATGATTTTTTAATACCTATCTGTGTACGCCGCCTATTACTGTTTGTAGGGAGTGTTTAGCATGACCCATTTAAAATGAAAAATATATTACATTTAAACATTTTTATTTTAAACACTGATCATAATCCCCTCAGTTATTTTCAACATAAAATAAGTCTAAAGCAAAATATGAACACTTAACATTCTTTAGTTAAGTTTTTCTCAAATATGAGCGCGGGAACGACGGTCTTTTTGCAGACGACATTGGTCTGACTTGACTTATACTATCCAAAAAATTAATTTAAAATCATGAAATTTCCTCGTTCGCTGCGGCACTCATTTTCCAGCAGACCAGCACAGCCCTATGAATAATTTTTTTTCTTGCGTTCCGTTTTAATTTATTGTTACCAAATTCTGTGTGTAATTATTTGAATGCATAAAAACAACTTAATTTATTCAAATCTATTTTTACAATAGCCCAGTGTTTTGTTTCGTCTTTTTCCAGAAATTCTATGTTGTGTATTTAATTTGTTGGTTATCACCTCTGTTTTCTTCCGACGAAGAATTTCAAACGTTTTATCGAACACAATGTGATATGTTTCACATGTCTATCGAGCTTAACATATCTCGTTTTTCGCCCAGCCCTAACGCCGCCCACCACGAGACGTGAAGGAGAGACAGAACGACCAGCCAGGACACAACCAGGAACTAAACGAGGGACTACATCTTAGCACGGTCACGCGTTTTTAAGCATTTGCAGTTTTAAAACATATGACGATTTTATTTTGTTTTCATAAAAATCAGTTAGACTTTATCAAAATTTAAAAGCAATTTTGAACACAATGAAATTCATAATAATAATCAACTAGTTTGGAACCACATGATGGTTTTGAGTAAATAAAGACAAAAGTTTTTTTTAACTATTGCTTTAAAGTTCGATATAGGGAACAAATAAATTCAAAACTGTTGATATGATATATATCTGATCGTTTCATTATTTATTTTTCATAATGAAATTATTGTTTACGGTAATACCTTTTCATCATTTGAGTGACTGCGATCTTTATACGCCGCACACCACGAGGAGTGAAGGAGAGACAGAACGAGCACAAAACCAGGAGCTCGTTCCTAAACGAGGGACTACATCTGTAGCATGGTCACGCGTTTATAAGCACTGCAGTTTTAAAACAAACGATTTTAAGCCGTTGAAACACAAACAACAGACCTATCTGTTCTCTTTGCACCGTCTCTTTCTCTGTGAGAGGAGCGAGCTATTTTTTTTTAGCCGACTTTTAACAATTACATGAACACACTTATATGCGTCAGAATCCCCGTCTTTGCAAGTAACCTCGTTAACACAGTGATTTAGGTCTTAAGAGAGAGTAAACAGCAGAAAGAGAAAACGCATTTAACAGTAACTTAGTTATATTGGATCCGGACTTCGGTCTTAAAGGGGAAGCGTTCCAATATTCGTTCATGTTAATCATAACACACTGCTAGAAACTCTCTCACTGCTCTCGACTAAATCACTTTTGTAACTTTAATGAGAATAAATAACAATAATAATGATATATTTATAATATGTATAGAATCTATACATAATACGTGTTAATTATATCTACATAGATAAATGATCTAATTAACAATGAAGACTATAGTTTACACAATGTATGTAGCGTTTCATAGAGTTTTTGTCGTATTGCTTGCAATAGTTTCTTATCCTTATTTCATCATATCTTAGTGATTAAGTTTCTCTCTTTACTTGTATTCGTTTGATATTGAATTGGTGACAAGGATTATGACAATTCTATGGTTCAAAGATTTTAATTTAAAAAAAAACACAATCGTGATATATGTAGTTATCGTGATATAAAATGTGTTTCGTGATTAAGATTTATTGCCCCCCCCTACACTCCCTCAAGGAGTGAGCCCGAGGAAAAGTGAGCTCCACAAACTTGAATATTAATCAAGGCCCTATTCCCTTGAAAGCACATCTGAGGTGTACACATGAAAAACACGGTCTCCCCCGATGCTTCGCACCCCCAGAAACCAGTTCGCTGGAAACAATTTCGAGATCTTGCTAATGTTTGTGAGGTTTGGCAGAGAGCATACAGGGCTTAGACTAACTTTTTCACTGGGTGACTGGTGCGCCTAACTTTTTTTTTATGCACCGGCACAAAAGTTATGCACCCACATTTTCGTATAGCAATATTGACTAGTAAACGACTAACTAACAATTGTCAACATAAAGTTCTTTATTTGAAGCACAATACTCAAGAAAGGTCTCTTGTAAAAAGTGTTGGTTTAGCTTAAAGTTAAAACATCTCAAGATAAATGAAATAAAAATAAAATCTAAATGAAGTGTTTAGGGTTCAAACTGAACCTCTCATGGCTATGTCTTTGACTATCCTCCATTCGTCACATGCCCCTGATGGCCACTCCTGTAGTTTGGCCTTCTTGATCTTTGGCCTCGGCTAAACCCGCTGGCCACACTCTCTCTGCATCAACATCTTCCAATTGACCCCCTATGATTCTTATCAGATCTTACTGTGTCTGAATGAAATGCTCGAGAGTGCTTCTTTTAATAAAAAATAGTGCCCCCATCCCACCTCAGAAAAAAATCACATTATTTAAAAAAAAGTATAAAGAGGAAAAAGAAAACACCTGGTCTGTCGTGCTCATACTGTATTTTTATAGGCTTTTTTTGTTCTATATACATAAGATCGTAAGAACATGAACAAAGAAACAAATAAACAAATGACAAATATACCATTTGTCATACCATAAAACAAATGAAATAAAAAAAAAACACAGTGATTAAATTTTTCCATGAAAGTCTATAACATAAGTTCAGGTAAGTAACAAAAGAAATTGAAAGGTCAAATATAAATGAACATCATAGTTTTCCTGTATATATTGATAGATTAATGCTTATTAAAGCCCTTTATACAGATTAAGACTGTGAGTGATTTTCTCTTTGCATTTTGTTCTGATTAACATTAAGGCTCCAGTCTGTCACTAAAACAAAATATTGACACACAATTTTCTCCCAACTGTTCTCGTTCACTTTAAGACATAAACTGTGTTTAAGGAATACTCTCCAAGCCGTCCGTTTTTAATGCTTTGTGTGATTTGCTGGACGCCTGAAGCTCAGTGTACTTCGCCTGTCAGTTTTAGAGCGCGCCGCGCACGCACATACACGCGCGCGCAAACACACACACACACACACACACACTTCAGCCTGAGGAACAGCGTCTCTTGCGGATTGTACTTTCAAGTTTTATTATCAAACATGCCCTCAATTCCAATTTAGTAACTTGACGGCATTTTACAAAAGCACGATTGATCTGATTCTGAGTTAAGTTTTGTCAGAGAGGAACATGCGCGCCGCTGTGAAGGGAAGGAAGTTGTGTTAGAAGAAACGCGGCTAACACTTAGGCCAAAATAAAATAAAAACCCATTAAATAAACTTAGTTTAATATAACAGCCAGGCCTAAAGTGTAAGCATGTTTTAATGGTTAGTTCTCTTCTATCATAAACAGGGCTATGTTGCATCGAAACTCCTCCACGTGACGATCCCCTGATTTGGGAATAGCAAAAATGCACATAGACACGTTTGGGGTGCCCTTCACTCTCTCTGATTGGTGAGAGTGAACCACGATAATCTCACTGATTGACCACGAAACAATGTGTGTCTGTTTAGAAGCACAGGGAGACTCAGATCGCGGATACTTTTTTTTCTCTTCGAACGGCTGGTCGCAAGGTGCGCCCTGATTTTTTTTGTGACCCTTGGAAATTAGGTCGCACGTGGCATTGGTCGCACTCTAGAGCCCTGGCATAACTTAACCAGATGGACGGGGACGAGACTTTTGTTAAACCGATTACACAGCCGGTAATATCCGTTCCATAATGAATTCCTTCATTTCTTAAACAGAGATACGGGACTTGAGGTCAGTCTCTGAGAAGGAAAGTTAGGCTCATTTCTACGATGCCGTGGCAGCGGGATTTCTCACAGAGCTCGTTGGAAAGCCGAAGGCAGCATGCTATTGAGCCAAGAGGCCTGGGACTTCCGGAGAGAACAACCACTTTAATCCCAGTCCAAAAGGCCCCCATAGGAGAACCAATTGAGCCTCGGCTGGAGCCCAGCAAAGCTCAGAGGACAATTTAAATATCTATCCTTTGTTTTTCCTGGGACATTAACCATAACTGTGCCGTCAAAAACAGAAAACAAAGCAAAGACAGAAAGTATAAAACTCTCCACAGAGTCAACATGCGACACAAACTAGCACTTTTTTTGCATCCTAAAAATAATACTCGTTTTAAGTTGTCTTTGCATATGAAAATTGACAACAGACACAATATGTGAGAAACCATTACAACATTTTTAATTTGCATCTTAAAAATGGTACATTTTTGTAAGTGGTGTTTGCCCATGCAAAACATACATTTCTAAGGTGACTGCTTACTGACCCACGTTTGATTGCACTGAGAAATAATAGCTCACCTCTCCTCTACAATACATATGATTTTAGGCATCATTCATGCCCATAGCACAAACACAGCAGGACAGGTTATGCATCAAAGTTTGCAACTTAGAGATGTGATCAAACAACTAAATCTAAATATGAGCAATGGTATAAAACATAACAGAAGTGCCTCAGTATTTTACCATCTAAAAATAATGTTAAAGAGCCTGTTAAAACTAAAGTACAACATATGTCTTTGCATATGAAAATTGACAAAAAAGCAATAATGCAAAGTATAAAACTCTCTTCAGAGACAATATACAACAACACAAACGATAACATTTTATTTTCTTGAAAATCTGAGTGGTTTTTGACCCAAGTCAATTTTATCAAGGTTTGCATTGAAAAATAATAGCTCGCCTCTCCTCTACAAGACATATAAGGCATCATTAATTTACATAGCACAAATACAGCAGGATGGGTTGAACAAAATACTAAACCTCAGTCATTTTAATTTTAATAATGCTATAATTCAAAGTACAAAACTGAGACAATATTCAATACATGTACTCAAAAAATCTAATTTTGCTTCTTAAAATAGTCAATTTTTATGTTTTCTGAAAATGTGAGTGGCTTTTGCCCAACAAAAAAAAACACATTTCTAGGTGACTGCTTACTGACTCAAGTCAGTCATTTTATACTTTGATTGCTTGTATCATGGTAAGATTTAAACCTAAATTATTGCCCAACTCTAATCTGCTAAATGTGACTATAAAGGCATGAAGCATCACGGATTTCTGCATGAAAAGTTTATTTGAACCGTGTATTGTAAAAAAGCACTATTTAAATGTTTTTAACTTGGCTTGACATAATTTCAGGCAACATTTACATCATGACAGGATCGATTATGCACCAAAGTTTACTACTAGTGATCTGAAACTACTAAACCAAAGTCTAAGCAATGGTAAAAAGCATTATAGTGATGCCTCTGTAATTTTACAATCTCAAAATAGCATTAAAGAATCAAAATGTCCTTTAAAACACGGAGAGCATGCAGAAGCACATCTTCATTGCTCACAAAAATGCATATAAAAAGAATCTCACAAATGCCAGCTTTCATTAATGAAGTCACACACTGTCTGTCTGTTGTCTATAAAAAGTAAGTAGTTCAACTATGTCTCAGCCCAGTCAGCGCAGAAGAAAAAGTGTAACGGCTCACAAGAACACACAATTCATTCACACCTGAAGTGTTTCTCTCAACAGGACGGCTTTGATGTAGCAGAGGAGGGAGGTGAACTGTGCTTCCTAAAAGGAAATGCCAAAGAATTTTAATAGAGCAAACAGTTCACTGACTTCCTATGGGAAATGACTTCAAAGCAGCCCTGTCCCTCCAAGACAATGAGATTGTGGGGCAATCTGTCTGTCATCAGCAAACGAGCCAGACACGGGTCAGCAGGAAGAAAAGCCAAAGACAAACACTGCCAACACAACATGGACTTGTGAAGAATCGTGTAGCCATATTCATTTTTAATCATCTTTTGATAGCTGATACTCATATAAAAAGGAAAAGGTTGGTAATATTTGCAACAGATATCTCTCTAGCTGGTCTTTTTTAAATGGAAATTGTTGGAAAGACTGCAGAAAAACGTAAGCAAGAGTAGCCTACATTTCAAAATCTCAAAATAATGCTTAATAGTCCAAAAATGCTTTAAAACATAATTGTGAACTCATAAAAGTCATCTAGGCAAATAACTAAACAACCGTTCATGCAAAACAGTTAAGCATTAATGAAGCGGTCTATAAAATCAAAAAGTTTACCAACCACCAAACAGTAGCCATTAACTTTCATTGTACTTTTTTCTCCATACTGTGGAAGTGAATGGCTACCGTCAAACTCTTTGGTTGCCAACATTCTTCAAAATATCTTCTTTTGTGTTCAACAGCTCAAAGAAACTCATACAACTTGAGGGTGAATAAATTTACCTTTTTGGGTGACTGTCCCTTTAAATAACCATAATTAAATATCCTGTTTGATTTTGTTTTCAACGTGTTTCGGCATAGTTTGGATTTTTTAAATGCCAATATGAGGATAGAAATCCAGCTGAATGCTTACATGAAAAGCTGTGCGGCCTTTTTAATTTCTATCTCTCCTCTGATCTCCAGACTACCTCCATTCAACTCCATTCACAGAAGCATCAACAGGTCAACTCCAGCAACAATAGATCAACAAAAGACCCAACTGAGAGACTCTTTCACACATCTGACCTACTAGATAGGCCATTTCCCAAAGCTCTGCTCCTGACCGGTGAACACTGTTTGCACAAGACTTTAACTTCAAAAACACAGCACAAATCATACAGGTGCACTCTTAAAAAAGAAGATTCGAGTTCTTTAGACATTAACAAGTTTCTTTAGTTCAATGGTTTGAAGCCACAGAGACAGTTGGTTTTCAGAAGAACTAGATAGTTAAGTTTTAGTCCTATATTTGGGGTTTTGTTTGACCACTTCAGACCAGCAAAGGTTTTTGGGAACATTGTAACTTGTCAAAGAGGTAGACCAACTTGAACCACCTACCATGTTATTAAAGACATGTACAATTACAAATGTTCTTTGGTATACCAGAACTTTATTTTTAATAGTGTAAACCCAAATAAACACACATAATCGGCCTTACAAATAAATATAAGTTAACGTTAACGTTACTTGCTTGCGGATACGTGTAACTTAGGCTAGTTTACCTTCCACACATTACTCATGGTTGCTGAAACCTCTCATTTTCCATCACAAAGTTTTAAGCAAAAAAATAGCTATAAATGCTCTTCTGAGGTAACGTGACATGACTGAACTTGTTCGTTAAGTTTTCAGTTCGTGTCACTGACAGAAACAACGCGCGTTAATGTTTTACAGACTTCACTCGAGTGTGTTTTTACCTTGTAGCTGCATTTATCCGAGTTTCCTCTCTTCCCCGCGTTCACCGGAGCGCTGCAGCACAAAAACACGCACAAAACCGTGAAAAAATGAACAAGTCTCCGTGACCCAGCCATTCCTGTCCGTCCATGAAGCTCCACTGATGTGAATGAACGCGAGCGAGGCTCCGCCGCCGATCGTGAAGGAGGTGCACGTGAGAGTGTGCGTGCGTGTGCGTGTGTGCGTGCGCGTGTGCGCGTGTGTACACAACATAACGCCATTCCAATCCTACTGTTTCTGTAGTATGCAAATACAGTGAGCGCGACTTGACCTATTATGTTGAATAGCAGACATGATTACTGCATATTGCAGAAAAACGTAATATTAATATTTAAGTGAATAACACCTCAGAAACTCAGCAATAACCGGTTATTCCATATTTTAATGAAATATATATAATTTAAGGCATTAAAATGTACTTATTGTGTTTGGTTTATGCTTCACATCTTATTATGTCACCTGTTTAATTACGTAGCCTAATAATTTATAAAAAATAAATAGACAACACAAATACATAGCTACATACACATACAGTATAAAAAACACACACATTTTTTATAATTTTTTAGTGCAAAGAACTAGAGAATAAAAAATTCGGTTTAAGCTGCTGTTTATTACCTTTAGAAAATAATATGTGAAACAGTGCACATGTTTAAAGTTATCTGCTTTGTTGATATCACACAATAACATGCTCTTTTTGCAGTATACACATCTGTGATTTTCATTTAAATATAGTTTTATACAACCATGAATCTCATGATTTCATCATGTTGCATATTTAAACCATAAGTGAGATAGATCATCTAGTTACTTTATACATAAAAAATATTTCCATAATGGATGCAGTGAGTATACATAGCCTATAGCATGCTGCAAAATTAATACAAGTAGTATGATAGTTTGCTATTCTGAACATGTACAAGATTATTTCATGGTTCGTTATTAAGCCATGTTCATTTGTACAGTGGTAAACACACCTCCACGTTTCATTGTCATTTAATTCCAGGTTGCAAAACCTGACAGACCTCATATGAGAGATTCACACCCTGTTATGACACGCTTGAAACATGTGAGACATCTGAAGCATGCTAGATGAGTGTATAATCATAGTAATCATATCATGTTACTAGATATGAGATCGGTTATTGCATCAATTGTTGGTTGCATGTGTTATTCACAATCTTCGTGATTGCTAAGATGAACACATTTTCTTCTATCGATAATATTAAAATTGCATACAAGTTTATACTAAAACCAGACACATAAATGCATATTCACCACCCTCAAATCAAACTTTATCAGCAGATGATAAAGAAAATAGACCTGAAATATGAATGTGTGCACGTGGACAACATTTTAAAGCAAAAATGAATAATTATAAACAGGTGATGGTTTTGAGCTGAAGTAATGGTTTGGACCAGTGAATTCAGTTTTGAGAAACACGGTTTCATTCCTTCCAAATATACATCACCTGGAAAATATTGCTTTCTATGTAATCCTGATGATATTTCTGGCCGTGTCTCAAATGCAGAGAGAAAGTTCAGCTCATCTGTTCTCTCGCCAACAGCCACGATGTGCATCCAGCGATCCTGTTTCAGATCAAAGACAGAGTGCACAGATACAGCAGCTCCGCTTCTGTTATTAACACTCGCATCAAGACAAGCAGCTTTAAAGATGACCCCCCCAGCAGCAATGCCCCCTGCAGCTCTTATGATGCAGTGCATAAAAACATAAATGATAAAGCTATAAACATCTGTCATCGGCCTGTGAAAATGTGCTTTGATATTCTGGACAAATTATAAATATGTCTCTCTTCATGAAGGAAATACGTAGCTTTAAGTATGGTGTTTTCGATTTATTGTTGTTCCTATAATTAATGAATCTTTTTTTAAATAATATTAACATGAATTATTCTCAATATTTGAAATAAAATTGTTCTTAACTCAGTTTTACTCCTAAACATGACATTTATTTTTAAAATGTATTTTGGACTATATGTTTATTTGAAAAAAAAAATACATTGAACAAATTTACCTGAAAAAGGCTAAGAAATTATTTTCATTCAGTAATTGCTAATTTTCAAAGAAACGGCAAGTTACACATTGAATTAAATGTAATATTTGATAATGTTTGTTTTATCTACAACTTCAAAATATCAGTTGCTTTCATGGCATGTACAAAAGATTTGTGACTATATTTTAACTTCATAAAATATGTTTTAGGTAGATCACTGTATGTAATATTATACATTATATTATTAACAGAATGCATTTGTTCATTTAAAGTTTTTTTATTTTCAGTCTACACTGTAAAAATATATTTTATGAAGTTGCAAATGAAACAACAATTATTGGTGGACATTTTACAAGAAAATACTATTTAAAACTAGCATTTAGTAGCAATTTCTAAGTAAAACATTTTTAATTTCAGTGCATCTTTGTAACAAATTAGACAAAAAGGCATTATTTCAGAGCAAGATTTAAAACAATAGCGCCACCTGGTGTTTGCACATATATATATATGTTTATTTATATAATAATATAATATAATAATCTTTTTAAACATACAAAACTGTGCAAGTACTGGAAATGTTAAAATCCCTTGACTATCTCAAATGCAAATGTAATTCTGTTGAAATACCCCCCCAATCAATGCTTAATAGGTTTACTAAACCCTAAAGCACTAATTAGTTTGGTGGAGGGGGTGTTTGCTTAACAGTTGGCTGAAGATAATATTAACTTAACTCCACTTAGAGAAACCATCCCAGAATTAAAAAAGGTTGACTTTATTATATATTTCAGCAAACACAATAAGAATCTTTAGCATTTAAATCATAGTAAAAGATGAATAATTACATAAGCAGTAAAGACATATCAAATAAATAACAACCTCACAGAGCAAGGCAGAGCGTCAGATATAATAATAATATGATCAAATGTGGATCTGCACCCATCAGTGCTCTTCTCTGCTGGACTGTAAATCACCGAGGACGGTTTTCACCATGAGAAACTGAGATTCTCTGTGTGAACGCTTCAGCTTCGCTCTTCTGTTCTGAAACCAAATCTAAGAGACAAATATCAGTCAAATATCTGCAATAAACAGATTCACTTACAGTGTGTTTTACTTATTTCACATCTTCTAGTTTAGTGTTATGTACAAGTTCTAGGTCAAGTACACATCCAGATATCCCATACAAATAATACTACACTAAATAAATAATATTGGTTATCGATATAGCAGTTTTTACCTGAATTCTGTCCTCATCTAGATGCAGTTTCTCAGCAAGTTCTTCACGAATATCGATGCCTGGGTATGAGTTTACTTCAAACACACTCTCCAATATCTTGATCTGGACATACACAATATATAGTTAAATAACACCATTACAGATAAAAACACAGTTTACTCTTTATATCTATAGAAATCACAAATAGTCCATAGCTGAAACGGCTTTCAATATTTTGTGATTTCAGTGTAATTTAGCAAAAATTATAGTTCATAACTTGCCGTTTTGTGTATTTGACAATAAGACTTTTATTTTGAATAAATGAAAGCCGTTGATTTAAAGTACAAATAACGTGCACGTGCAGCTCAACATTCACCTGAACACTAGAGAACGCCGTCCGCGGCCTGCGCCCGATGTACCAGTTCAGTGTCCTCCTGTACGAGTCTGCTGGGGATTTACCGTCTTCCTTCACCCTCACATGCCCTGAAACATCCCTGTCTGCGACCACACCACGCTTCTGACCCGCCGGATCCACGTCTGAAGAGAAGAAAAGACCAGCGTGATGTTAGGACATCATCTCCATCATTCAGTGCGATTTATTCAACTGAATCGGTTCGTTCGAACGAGTCGCTCTGTAGAATCGGTTCAGTAAACCGAGTCATAACTCGAAATTATTCCCAGACCGCATTTTTGGTGCAGGGTTTGATTTGAAACTTTTTTCCTTAAGGAATTTCATTAATAATTACAACAACAACAACTAAAAAAGTTAAGTAACACACAAAAGACACGTAACTCGTGAAAAGGAAAGATTGAAATACGCTATATTATCTTGTAAAACATACTCTAATAATCTTATCCACAATAATGTTGTAGTAATATAATTACCCATTTTATTATTTTATTTAATTTTCAGATAATATTTACATTAATTATCCCCAAAATTGTCAATAATATCGTTTCTAAATTTTTTATCCTGTATTTTTGGAGGATATTTTCACTTTAAAATCTACGAAAAGTATCCAACTCTAAAAAAATCAGGAAAATACATAACATTAAAATTATTTGAAAATTAATTTTAGCCTACCATATTTTAAAGACTGATATAGGCATTGCTTGTTCCATTTCATTTCGCAACGCAAGAGTAAGCTATTTTCTTTAAATAGTGCAATAAACAATACAACTATTTTCGCTCCAAACCAGCGTGTTTGTGATTATGATCATTAATTAAAATAATATGATAAGTAGGCCTACTAGCTACCATTTTGCAAAGTCAAGCAGCATAACAGACTGTTTTGTACAGGTCAAATAATGAATATCAAATCACTCAATTTACAATACAAGCAATTTCTGCTTACTTTTACAGAGGTAATGCAGCTGCACACGTTTGGAGAGTCTAACGGGACTCATTCTGAAAACACATGTATATTATTTTACCTGTCCAGGGTCGGTAAGGTGCTGACAGGACGGTTCTCTGATCCGGTCTGTCGAGTCCCAGGATGCTGTCGATGCTGAAGGCAGACTGTCTGGACATCGAGCGGTTCTGATGCACGCTGACTGTGAGAGAAGCCATCTGGAGACCGAGTCCTCTTCTTCTAGTGTGATCTGAAAGCTGGAGGTTCATCTTTATAGCTCCGCGCTCCCCGAAACGTCACTAATTAAAGCCTGAATGTTTTACATGAGAATCGCCGGCCCTCCGCATGGGGCCCTTGGACTGCGGGTAATTCAGGGTCCAAATGAGACCTTGCAACCTGTTATCTTCTAGAGACACCGAATCCCTTAAAGCTGCTATTGAACGGGACAAAACACGGCTGATGTGCCATTCTTTTTACTCACCAGGTAGAAAATTAGGCCCCGTTCCCGGGATTTATTTCCTTGTGCCGCATCCTCAGCATTATGAGAAAGCAGTCAACTAGCACCTAATCTTATTTACCTTATTCTCCACCACACGAGTTTAAAAGAATAATAAAGCCTAATGCTGTTTAAACTAATCCTGCTGAATATTCCCATCCTCTCTTGACATGCATGGAGAAAGATGCTCCGGAGCACAAAAGCACAATAGCAGCCTGGCAATTTGCTGGAAGCAGCATGTAATAATTGCCCCATTCAATGCCGAATTGATCTCTGTCGGTTGCTTGGCTGCTTTCAGTAAATGACTTGCTTGTTTATTTGTCTTGGGCTCTTGGTGAGCGCCGAGGACACAAGCGCGGTCCCTGCGGCTCCATTGTTTTGCTAAGAAATGACCAATTAGAAAAGAATATCAAATTACTTAACTTACAGTAAAAGCAATTTATGCTTTATTTTACTGAGGTGAACTGAAGTTTAGAGAGTTTGATGGTTGTTTTCAAATACTTGGAATTAAAAACAAAATATTTATTAGGTAATATTTATTATTAGACACTTCAGAAACACACGACCTCTTGACACCTAATCAAAAAAATTATATCTTTAGCACAACTGCTAAAATAATGAAAATATATTATACAACTGTTTTAACAATTACAGAAAGATGTTTCCAAAACCAGACCAGTATAACATGCCCTAAAAGTGTTTTGAACATCATATTCAATTTGGTGACTAATATTAATAATGTGTTTTTATAGTAAGGTTAAAAATGACATGATGAAAAAAGAAGAGTGCATTAAAATGCTTTAAATATTTGAATTAACCCTCATTAAGTTTATTTTTAGTTTGCTTTTATATATTTATTTGGAAAAAAAATAAATAACGTTTTATTAGTTTAATACAATTCAATTAAAATTATTAAATAAAAACAATAATTTAATTTACTTTTATGCATTCACTTATTTTTGTATTTAATATTTTTGTATTTTCAGTTTTGGATTTACTGTAGCTGTAACAACAATAATACTGGTTTATTATTATTTGAAGAAGAAAAAACATCCCTTAAAAAAAATCTAAACTAGAGTAATTGAAAAAAAATAAAGACAATTTAGCATATATTATTATTATATTATTTTTTAATTTAAAATATAAATTATATATTTTTAAGTATACTAAAATGTTTATATATACTATATGGTATAATGTAATAATATTATATAAATATATATTATAGTAATATTTTACATTAATGTAATATTCAATTATTATAATAATTTATAATTTTATGTAATGTAAATAAATCAATTATACTACAACTTGCAACTTATGTAACTTAATATAATAATATTATATATATACAATTTAGCACATATCACTTCTGTAAGACGAGTCAAAGATCATCAGCTCTTTTGAAACACATTTTAATACTAATCTTCATTGAACCCATAAATCCATGACTGATTTTGTATGAAGACATTTAGACACAAACATGTTCTTAAAGGTTAGACCGTATTTAATTCTCAAATGAACTTCCACCGTGTCAGATTTGGGCAGAAAAGCACAACTGAATATTTCTGATCCACGAGCTGAAGCGTGTCAATACACCGGGCCCTTCTGTGCATCATAAACACAGAAATAACAAACATTAAACATATCCCACGATTAACGGCGTTTGATCACGTGATTATAAACCAAACATGAGATTTATTCTCTTAGTGTCGAGATAGAAAGTGATTACAAAACCCATAAAATAAATCAAACAGATGTGTGTTTGATTCAAAAAGTGAAAAATCAGAACTATATTAATTATAAAACATAACCGTGAAATCATTTAGAAATGCAGTATGATGAACCTCACAGAAATAATCAAGAACGGCTCATATTTATATATAGAAATCATTATTTTGCATAAAGAAAATACCTGTTTTATAGGACAATTAAGATATTATGATTATTTTAATTAGCATAATAAATCATCATTTAGTAAAATTCACTCTGAATTCTGTCACCGTTGACGTGATATG
>CM049885.1:3272441-3279941 GCA_027474115.1 Schizopygopsis malacanthus
TCCCTGAATACACTATTTGGAATGGTATAAAAACATTGCTCCCTACACAGTGGGTCCATTGCTCCCTACACTGGGTCCATTGCTCCCTACACAGGGTCCATTGCTCCCTACACAGGAATAAAGTCCATTGCTCCCTACACAGTGTCCATTGCTCCCTACACAGTGGTCCATTGCTCCCTACACAGGGTCCATTGCTCCCTACACAGGGTCCATTGCTCCCTACACAGGGTCCATTGCTCCCTACACAGATGTCCATTGCTCCCTACACAGTGTCCATTGCTCCCTACACAGTGTCCATTGCTCCCTACACAGTGTCCATTAGCTCCCTGGGGAACACAGTGTCCATTGCTCCCTACACATGGGGGTCCATTGCTCCCTACACAGGGTCCAATATTGCTCCCTACACAGTGTCCATTGCTCCCTACACAGGGTCCATTGCTCCCTACAGGGTCAGCTCCCTACACAGGTCCATTGCTCCCTACAAGTGATGAGATGATGTCCATTTTATTGCTCCCTTTCAAAACACCCAGCTCACTACACAGGTCCATTGCTCCAAGCAAATAAAATAAAAAATACACAGGGTCACATTGCAAAAAACAAAAACTACACAGGGTCCATTGCTCCCTACATATACAGGTAAAGTCCATTAGAGCTCCCAATAATACACAGGGTCCATAAAAAAGCCTGCTCCCTACACAGTGTCCATTGCTCCCTTACACAGGGTCCATTAAAGCTCCCTACACAGGGTCCATTGCTCCCTACACAGGGTCCATTGCTCCCTACACAGGGGGGTCCATTGCTCCCTACACAGGGTCCATTGCTCCCTACACAGGGTCCATTGCTCGAATCCGAGGTACACAAGAGAAATTGAAGATGAGGTCCATTGCTCCCTACACAGAGTCCATTGCTCCCTACACAGGGTCCATTGATTACACAGGGTCCATTGCTCCCTACACAGGGTCCATTGCAAGATCCCTACTCCCTGAGCAGGGAAATCCGCTGAAGTAAGTAGCAAGACTTTATTTCAGAACATTCATTAATGGATTTGCGCTGCGCAACGTCTTCACGCACGGACGAGAAATGTGACATCATATACCTCTGTAAAGGTGTATATACAATTTAAATTCACGTCTGCACACTTGAACCAATGCACTTTGAATGGAATTTATACGTTCGCTTCGAACTGGAATCATGGTGGAATATCCTGTGATGTACACTTCGCAGGGCATTACAGTACTTACGTGAAGTAACCAATAGAACAAACATCTGATTGGTAGCGATAAGAGTAACATACGAAGACGGTTAATATGCAGAGCGGGTGGGGCGCGTTCAAAGGACTGGACACATTTAATGAGTGTATTAAGAACTGCTGGTTTAAACCAATGGTGTAACTCACTTGAGGCATTCACACGTGACGAGCAGATGAGACTCGGTCATCCTGAAGATGTTGTGAATGGCTCGGGCTGCCAGGATCTGTCTCATGGTCTCGTAGATGACGTCTGCGCTCTCTGTGGCCTTCACCTCCATGGAGCCCAGGAACCGAACGATGAAGAGCTGGTGCAGAATCGAGTCTGAAACGACAACGAGAGAATCGGTCTGACTTCACACCAACATCAAATCAAAATCAGTAAATGGATTTTCTTAATAAAAGTTATATTGTGCACATATAAAAACTGAGTTTATCATCGTGCATCAAAATGCAATACCTTTCTCTGCTTTTCTGAGTAAAAATCATAATTTAACAAAATCTGATGAATATAAATCAAGTCCTGGCCTACGTTATGTGTCAGAATATTCTATTTCACCTGAAAATACATGACATTATGTACATTAAATACACTGCAAATTGCATTTGCAATAAACACACGCATACGTTTAAATTCTGTCATTAAAAGACAATTAAACATAAACAGTTGTATTATTTTTCAAATGCATGTTCTAATTATATGTAATTATAATTGGCATTTTTTTTAAATAAGTCTCTTCTGCTCACCAAGGCTGCATTTATTAGATAAAAGAAACAGCAAAAATAGTAAAACAGTGAAATATTATTACAATTTGAAATAGATGTATTCTATTTGAATATATAGTAGACTGTAATTTATTTCTGTGATCAAAGCTGTATTTTCAGCATCATTACTGCAGTCTTCAGTGTCACATGATCTTCAGAAATCATAATAATATTCTGATTTGCTGCTCAAGAAACATTTCTGATTATTATCAATGTATATATTTTGTGAAAAACTGTGATAAACGCTTTATTTAGCAGGACTTGTTGATGAATAGAAAGTTTAAAAGAACAGCATTTATATGAAATAGACGTCTTTTGTATCATTTTAAATGTTTTATGTTCACTTTTGAACAATTGAATGCATCCTTAATGAATACAAGTATTAATTTCTTTCAAACCAAAATCCTACTGACCCCAAACGTTTAAACCGTAGTGTATACATATTCTTTTATCAATGTACCTTCACTTTCTTCAGATTTTGACCCTCCAGATTCCCCAAACGGGTTGGTCCTTCTTTCGGTAAAGGGAAAAACATAAACCAGGGCTTAATAATAACAATCCACAGTCAATTGTCCTCTTTTTCTAATAATTTTGAAGCATTCATAAACACAAGCCAGAGATTGAAGCACAGACCTGCCCTGAGCGCCGCTCTTAGCCTGACTCGCGTGCTCCTCGCTGACGGGTGAGATGATGTCGAACTGAATGGGCGTGTCCGGAGCCACCAGCGAATCCAGAGACAGAGACGACAGCGCCGGAGACTCGGAGCCCGAAGAGCACTGACTTACTGAACGCCCTTTGGGTCGACCTTGCCTTCAGGGGCAAAAAACACCAATGCATTGGAATCATTTACAAACACATCTCTCTGATGAGGGAATGGATGCTCTGCAGTGAATGGGTGCCGTCAGAATGAGAGTCTGATAAACACATCACAATAATCCACACCACTCCAGTCCATCAGTTAATGTCTTGTGAAGCCAAAGCTGTTTGTTTGTAAAAATTAAACCCATCAAGATCATTTTAACTTCAAACCATCTTTTCTGCACAAAATATTAGTCCTTAATCCATAACAACGCTTCCTTCAGTGTAAAAGTCCATCTACTGTTGTCTCTCACATCAAAACATATTAGTTTAGAGCTGTTTTGTCTTGTAAACAGTGTTTGGTCTGTGCAGATTTCTCTCCTGATTCAGATGAGACCACTTTTTCACTGGAGGAAGCGTTATTATGGATTATGGCCAAAAGCTAAAATATGAAGTTAAAGATGTCTTAATGATGGATTTATTTCTTACAAACACACAGCTTTGGTCTTCTCCAGATGTTAACTGATGGAGTGGTGTGGTGTGGATTATTGTGATGTTATTATCAGCTGTTTGGACTCTCATTCTGACGGCACCCATTCACTGCAGAGCATCCAAGTAATGCAATGCTGTATTTCTCCAAATCTGATGAAGAAACAAACTCATCTACATCTTGGATGATCTGAGGGAGAGGACATGTTCAGCTCATTTCTATTTTAGGGTGAAGTATTTCTATTAGTGAGATGTTGTGCTGACACTCACGTGCTCGGTCTGAAACTCTCGTGCCGCTGTTGGAAGGATGGTGAAGGTGTTACAGCCTCCAGAGCCGACTGATTCACTCTCGCTGCGATTTCCTGCAGACGCAAGAAACATGTGACTTTAAATCACATTCAAGTTATGTGATTATATTAGCAGCATCACGGTAAGAGTAAATCTGGATTCCACACTCACCTCTGGGTTTTCACTGAGGTAGATCCTCTTAGAGATGTTGTTTATTGTTGCAATCCACTAAAACAAAAGAAAAACATTTGAAATATTTTTAATTGGTGAATGCAAGCATGTTTGCAGCATCATTACTCCAGTCCTCAGTGTCACATGATCTTCAGAATTCATTCTAATATGCTGATTTACTGCTCAAGAAACTTTTAGGGCTATTATATCAATATTGAAAACTGTTGTGCTGCTTCATATTTTTTGTAAGCTCTTTCTTTGAAGAATAGAACGTTTAAAAGAACAGCATTTATCTGAAATAGAAATCGTTTGTAACATTATAAATGTCTTCACTGCCACTTTTGATCAATTTAATGCATCCTTTGCTGAATAAAAGTAGTACTTTCTTTCAAAACAATCTTTCTAATCCCAGATATTTGAACATTATTGTAACTATAATTTCTTTCAGAGTGAGATTGAATCAAACACAGTCTCCTCACCTCCTCACAGTCTTTCCTGCTCTCCGCCTGTAATATGACAGCCCTGCGGTACACAGAGAAGCAGTTCAATCGAGTTTAAACTGGATCAGCACTTGAGAATTGAGATTGTGTTCCTGTGGCTTAGTGTTAGCAGCGCAAAAGGTTGTGGGTTCAATTCCCAGGGAACACACATACAAAAAATGTATAGCCTGAATGTACTGTAAGTCCCTTTGGATAAAAGCGTCTGCTAAATACATAAATGTAAATTCACTAGCAGCACAGTAAAAACTGTAGTGTTTACATTTCGTCATTACTACACTAATACCAGACCAACAGGAAAAGTAACCAAACCATTTTGGGGATTTTAGATTTCCACCCTCACCTTCAGGTCATCCAAGATGGAGATGAGTTTGTTTCTTCATCAGATTTGGAGAAATGTAGCATTGCATCAGTGTCTCACCAATGAATCCTCTGCAGTGAATGGGTGCCGTCAGAATGAGAGTCCAAACAGCTGATAAAAACATTACAATAATACACTAATAATTCACACCACTCCAGTCCATCAATAAATGTCTTCTTATGCTGAAAAGCTACGTGTTTGTAAAAAACAAGATATTTTAATTTTAATTAAGAGTCTTAATGATGGGTTTGTTTCTTACAAACACACAGCTTTTGGCTTCTCAAGATGTTAACTGAGTGGTGTGGATTAATGTGATGTTTTTATCAGACTCTCATTCTGACGGCACCCATTCACTGCAGAGCATCCATTGCTGAGACACTGATGCAACGCTACATTTCTCCAAATCTGATGAAGAAACAAACTCATCTACATCTTGTATGACCTGAGAGTGAGTACATTTTAAGCACATTTACATTTTTTGGGGTGAACTGTTACTTTCGTAACCATAGATGACTATAGCAATACTATAATAACTAATTATTGAAGTATATAAAGTAGTAAGACCTGCAAAAGACAGATTTGTGCACTTTAAAATCGTACTTCTTGCCATCAAACGCTGTGATCTGAAAGCAGAAGCGTCGGTCCTCACAGTCCACCGCCATGACGGAGCAGTTGTCGATGTCCATAACGAGACCTCCGGCCACGGCTCCACGTGATTGGCTCATGAGGTTTCCTCCCTGCGTGAAGAAATACTGACGCTCCCAAGTAAACGACACCAGACCCGTTTTACTGGCGGGAGAAGCACGAGATGATTAGAAACGCAGACGACTGAAACAGAAATGTTGACGCGGCGGCGGATGCTGTTGTACTTGCGAGTGTTGAGGTAGCCAGCTTTGCGGGTCAGGTTGCGGTTCACCGGGATCTTGTTGGGGTCCGGGTCAGGCATGTAGAGCGGGTCACTGGCTGCTTTCAGGTCTTGAATCGCCTGATCCGTGGCTTCAGCGTCGCTGTCCATTTCCCTGCGAACACTACGAGCACAAAGTCAGCTTCACAAGATCATGACATTTCGGAGTAACTAGTTTTCTCATTTGCAGAAGAACACATGCAAAAAAAAAACATGTATTGATTGTACTTCCTTGTTAAATTAACAACCGAAATGTGCTTTTATGCAAATATCATGCAAAGAACATTTTTATTAACAAGAGCACTCAATAAAGAAAGTTAAACATTAGCGAAACAGATAGTGTGCAATCCTTTACATACTGTATAAGATACACGGCTGTTTCAGTTTATATTTCTGAAAGAAGTGTCTTCTGCTGACCAAGGCTTTTTTATCTTAATATATTTTAAAATGTAATCTATTTCTGTGATCAAAACTGTGTTTGCAGCATCATTACTGCAGTCTTCAGTGTCACGTGATCTTCAGAAATCATAATAATATACTGATTTACTGCTCAAGAAAACTGCACTTTAAACAGCATTTATTTGAAATAGAAATGTCTGTAATATCATAAATGTCTTTAGTGTCACTTTTGATCAGTATAATGTGCTTTTGTTGAATAAAAGTATTAATTTCTATATTTTTTATTATACTGACCCGAAACTTTTGAAGGGTACTGTACATACTACAATGATTTTGGCAGATAGGGATCATTATTGACTCATAATTAGCTTTATGTAATGCATCTGATATGATGACATAACAGATATCATACATCTGTTTGCCCTTTTCCACTATTAACATTGAAATCAGGTATATAAATAAATACATAATTAATTGTTTATTACCTATCCTAACCAATAAAGTTTGAATTAGAAAAATTATCTCTGGTATCATCTGTTTACAATATTGTAATATGTTTATGATAATTAATCAAACTAATCAGGCCGATACACCAATATATTGTGCTTCCCTATTAAAAAAAATACTTAAAACAATACATATAACACAACTAGCTTGCCATAAAATGATAACGTTGCTATAAACGTGTTGTGATGTATTATGCCAGATGCATTCGATCTGTTTATGGCGAAATAGCATTATTTATATATTATTTTATTTCATATTTTGAATACGTTTTTATATTTGCACGTTTCATTTTTATTTTAGTCAAGTTTTAGTCATTTTATGCCATTTGTATTATTTCTTTAATATTTGTTATGATTTCTATTTATAAATAATATGTAGATTTTTTATGATATTTATATTGTATTTATTATTCTGCTAAATAATAAATATAATGCATACAGTACATTCTTCTGTTACCTCACATGCAACATTTCTGAATTTTTGTAATTAATTTTTTTGTAATATTTTCATCTAATACAAGTCCTTCCATCCGTTAACGAACCCGTGTTTGAACAGCACCAGCATTGGTTGAACTCACTTCTGCACGCTGGCTCCGATGTTGGTGAGAAACTCCTCCCACTGCTGCGTCAGATTCTCGGATCCCAGTTTGAAAAAGCTGATCTGAGAAGGAATAATAAAAGGACTGTAGTATTATCAGCTGTGGTTATGAATGGGTAATGTGGGTTGAGGGTTATAGTTCATGTTTGATCACCTGCGCCTGCATGTATCCCAGCAGCGGCTCCAGCAGAGCGATCTTCTTCTTGTACTGCAGCATGTTGAGCGATGCGAAGTAGTGCATTATGGTCTCGTGCTGTTTCTTCCTGGACGTGTAGACGTCCTCCATCACTTCATTCTTCACCTGCAGTGAACACATGCATGATAGGAGTTACATATAAACCACAGGACAGGATAGGAACAAATGATTGGACGGTGAAAAGTGTCTCTATACACTTAATTTACATTTATGCATTTAGCAGACGCTTTTATCCAAAGCGACTTACTTTGAGGTTATACATTTATTGTCAGTACATGTGTT
>CM049885.1:3284941-3362441 GCA_027474115.1 Schizopygopsis malacanthus
ACATAAACACGGAGAAACTCCGGATCTGCTCGGTTTAACAGCGCGAGAACAGCAGATGTTTATTATGATCAGTGTGTATTCATTCTGTCTGTTAGCTTGTTGGCTAAATGCTGCTGATTTAACGTTACCTGCGGACTGTCCTCCAGAGTTTCCTCTATCGGTAAGTTATCGATTCCCGGCATGACTGCAGATTAACCGCGAGCGCAACGAGCTACTTAGATTATTATTCAGAAACAAAAATCACAATGTTTTAATGTTGATCTTCGCTTTATTCCTGACAAATCAACACCCACCCGTATCCGCCCACAAACGCGGAAGTCCCGCCTCCTCCGCTCCTGATTGGCGGAGGCGCTGTGGATATTATGATGACGTCCGTGTTTGTTTATAAGAATTTAAATCCATTCGTGGCTCTCTGATGGTTACTAATATTATAATATTACTCATACGCTTTATAACATTCATTAGTTAATTATAAAACCTTTCAGAAGTATGGCAGGCTGATATCTGCTCTATATTTGTCAAATGTTGTTTCAATAAAGAAAAAAAAAGGAAATAAGGAATACAAGTTTCATTAGGCAATCTGCTAAATAATTTATTTTCATTTTTTAAGCAGCATGCATACAAACTTTGGCCTCCTTAAAGTTATTTCTATATAGATAAAACAGCTCGTTTTAACACAGATGTGCTTCCTAAAAAAGACAATTTTTCTTCATAAACAAATGCATTAATGGCTATATTTTATTCACAAATTTTTTGATTTATTTGAACAAATTATTTAGTTCTATACATATTCGTTAACATTAAGACTCTGTTCATATGAACTGTATTTAAAGAATATGCACATAATTCTGGACAAGAAGTCTATCATTGAGTGTCCATTACACTCGCGCCGAGCTGTAATGTTTGCTTCTACAGGTGTGTGTTCTGGTTTATTTGCTCAGTGTTTGGCATTTCTGAGCGTACAGATCATATTCTTTGTATAGGATGTATTGCTTCAGTCGGTCTGGTAAAGGAAGGAAGCTCATGAAGATCGGAGCTCTCAAACGCAACCGACCCAAACAAGCCCTGATCTTCAGCCGACAGAGATGCTGCAGACAGCGGACGTTCTCTGTGAAGAAACAAAACTTGTCAAAAATGAAAGCATGACACGTGCAGAGCAAAAGCAGTTACACACCAAAGTTAATACATTTTGCACAAAGGTGTGGGTTTGATTTTGGCATTGGTGGGGGGATATAAATGGGGACATTGTTTGATCCTGGGGATCAAAGCTAGGGACAATTTAGTAGTGGCTGATATTCATAGTCATAGTGTCCCTACTAAATCATACACCCTTGAAAATCATAACAAGTGATGTCCGACTTTGGAAACTATAGTTCTATCCTTAAATATGAAATGCTCAACAGATTAATATCTTCATCCAAATTTCACAAAAAGCTAATGGACATAATTATAATAGAAGTCAGACATTAAAGTGAGTTGCTGTTTTTGTCACTCCTCTGAAAAAAGATTTGCGAACCCGCACCGATCTGAAAAACGCAATTCACAAACCATCATTTCAGATCAGGACTAGGAGCGTGTATAGCCAATCATTCAATTTGCAAAATGATCTGTCCATAAACCTGCTTTGAAGTTCCGATCTGAATCAAATGTTTCATGATATCCGCTTTGAAGTTCCGATCTGAATCAAATGTTTCATGATATCCGGGCTCTGGAAGTTCCGACTCTGAATCAAATGTTTCATGATATCCGCTCTGGAAGTTCTGATCTGAATCAAATGTTTCATGATACGGACGCTCTGGAAGTTCCGACTCTGAATCAAATGTTTCATGATACGGGACGCTTTGAAGTTCCGATCTGAATCAAATGTTTCATGATATCCGCTTTGAAGTTCCGATCTGAATCAAATGTGGGCTTCATGATATCCGCTTTGAAGTTCCGATCTGAATCAAATGTTTCATGATATCCGCTTTGAAGTTCCGATCTGAATCAAATGTTTCATGATATCCGCTTTGAAGTTCCGATCTGAATCAAATGTTTTATGATACACGCTTTGAAGTTCCGATCTGGAATCAAATGTGGGCTCATGATATCCGCTTTGAAGTTCCGATCTGAATCAAATGTTTCATGATACACGGACTTTGGAAGTTCCGACTCTGAATCAAATGTTTCATGATACACACTTTGAAGTTCCGACTCTGAATCAAATGTGGGCTCATGATACACACTTTGAAGTTCCGATCTGAATCAAATGTTTCATGATATCCGCTCTGGAAGTTCCGACTCTGAATCAAATGTTTCATGATACGGACGGACTCTGGAAGTTCCGACTCTGAGTGGATCAAATGTGGGCTCATGATATCCGCTTTGAAGTTCCGATCTGAATCAAATGTTTCATGATACACACTTTGGAAGTTCCGACTCTGAATCAAATGTTTCATGATACACACTTTGAAGTTCCGATCTGAATCAAATGTTTCATGATATCCGCTTTGAAGTTCCGATCTGAATCAAATGTTTCATGATATCCGCTTTGAAGTTCCGATCTGAATCAAATGTTTCATGATACAGCACTTTGAAGTTCCGATCTGAATCAAATGTTTCATGATATCCGCTTTGAAGTTCCGATCTGAATCAAATGTTTCATGATATCCGCTTTGAAGTTCCGATCTGAATCAAATGTTTCATGATATCCGCTTTGAAGTTCCGATCTGAATCAAATGTTTCATGATATCCGCTTTGAAGTTCCGATCTGAATCAAATGTTTCATGATACACGCTTTGAAGTTCCGATCTGAATCAAATGTTTCATGATACACGCTTTGAAGTTCCGATCTGAATCAAATGTTTCATGATACACGCTTTGAAGTTCCGATCTGAATCAAATGTTTCATGATATCCGCTTTGAAGTTCCGATCTGAATCAAATGTTTCATGATACACGCTTTGAAGTTCCGATCTGAATCAAATGTTTCATGATATCCGCTTTGAAGTTCCGATCTGAATCAAATGTTTCATGATACACGCTTTGAAGTTCCGATCTAAATCAAATGTTTCATGATACACGCTTTGAAGTTCCGATCTAAATCAAATGTTTCATGATACACGCTTTGAAGTTCCGATCTGAATCAAATGATTCGTACTCCGGATTCCAAAGTCCAGATCTAAATAATGATTCACTAACCACTATTTCAGATCAGGACTCGGAGAGCAGATCAAGAATCATTAAATTCGTGAACCCGCTCCGAAATTCCGATCTGAATCAAATGATTCGTGGCACGCGATCTGAATCAAATTATTTGCAATCCATGCTCCGAAGTCCTGATCTGAATCGAATGACTCGCAATACGTGCTTTGAAGTAGTGATGAGCTAAAACGTCACCCGAATCTGCAGCTTCAAATTATTTATCCACCCGCCAACCGCACACACCTATATTTTAGTCCGATTTAGATAACCGAACCCGACCCGCACCCAATCGTCACATTCAGGGTTTGTCATGAAAAACCTGGAAAAGTCATGGAATTTAAAAACAGCAATTTCCAAGCCGGGATCGATTTGAAAAAATAATAAACCCAGAAAGTTTTGGAAAAGTCAAATAAACGCACCTTTAGAGGGTCAAATAAAGATTTTTGAACAAACCTTGAATTTTGCAGATTTCAGGCCACTGTTTCTGCTCAATGAGCACAGCCTTCAGTTTGGAGCAAAAGGTCACATGATCGAGGTAATCCAGCATGATGCGGACCATGCTTCCCGAGAGATGCTTGAGCCACGAGACAGAGATGACCTTCACAGAACTATGACGAGAGGAAAAGAGCGTTCAAGACACACGCCAGAAACATCGAACACCAAACATCAGAACCGAACTCACCGGCGTGTCTTTAATGACAGTGTCACTCCAGCCCTCGTAAGCGTGTGGCACGTGCGATCCCTCCCCAAATGGACAGTCAAAGCATCGCTCCAAGTGATAGCCGTAGTTACACAGCATCCGCAGCACCACCTCATCCTTCAGCGCGTACTGTAAGGCCGACGGGAAGTGCGTGGTGTTCACTCTGCAGTAGTAATTGACGTTGGCTCCGTAGCGAAGCAGCAGGTTGATCAGCTCGTAGTTTCCCATCCGCAGCGCCACCTGCAGGCACTTGACAGGGTCCTGGTTGGGCATCGCTCCGGCCTCCAGCAGCACTCGGGTGGAGGCCACGTCGTCGTTGGAGACGGCGAAGTAGAGCGCGGATTGACGCCTGTCGTCATAGCTGCGGCGCACCCACGGGTGCAGCATGACGTTGGGGTCGTAATGGGCGTTTAGCAGCATCTCCAGACACTGAGTGTGTCCGCCCGCCGCCGCCGAGTGAAGAGGACTGATCCCACTGTCCTCCACCGCGTCCCACGACGTCACCGGTATCAGCAGAGCCAGAGCCCTGCGGACGCAAGATAATTAGAAAAATAAAAAACTATTTCATTACATGAAATAAAATAAACATTACCTGAAATATACAGTAAATACAGTGGTGGCCAAAATTGTTAGAACACTAGTATTTTCTAGTGTTCTAAAAGTACTTTTTTTTAAGCTAAAAAATGGTTTTAAGTCAGTTATTTCTATTTTTTGCTGTATTGTTTTAGAAACCTACCTGCAAAGCTACAGTACTGTGAAATGTTTTAGGCACTTAAAATGAGGATGCTGTCAAAAGTATTAGTTATAATGCATTTTAAGTTTGTTTACAATTATTTAACTTATGCAAGTTTGATCAAATACACCTATGAGTGATTTGGTGATAATGATTTTTTGTTTTATAAATGCTGATCTTTGAAACTGTTAATTCGTGTGACACTGAAGATTGGTGTAATGATGCTAAAAAAAATCAGCTTTGCATTACTAAAATATAAAATGTATTAGAACAGTTATTTTATTTTTTAATAATAATAATACAAAATTTTACTGTATGTTTAAATGCAGATAAAAACAACAAGCAGAAGAGACTTTACAGAAACATTAAATAATCATAATTATTCCAAAAAGTGTTGCACTGGTAATATGTATACATCACATTTTAATATTTAAAACCTTAAACGTTTCACTTTTAGTTTATTTAGAAAGTTTAAGCATGGACTAAATCTGCTTGTTTAGCAAAGAACACTACGAATGCTTCGTCTGATTCATTGTGATCCAGTGTGCTGCACTAACTTCACGTGTCCGCGGTGGGCCACTCTGTGGATGGGCAGGTGTCCCGTGTGTTTGGGGATGTTAGCATCAGCCCCGTACTCCAGCAGTAACGAGATGACGTCAGGGTTTCCTGAAGCAGACGCCTCGAACAGTATTGATGCATGATCCTGAGCCTGAGACTCCACATCAGCACCTGAACACAACACTATTAACACTCAAAGCAGCACAGCAACAGAAAAGACTCTCAAATGCATCGCATTCAAGTCACTTCAAAACACAGATAATGGAAAAAACACGAAATATCAGATTATTACAAGATTTCATCATGGGATATCTTATAATCATTGAAATACTACTACAGTTTTTATTAATATTCTGAATTAGTTTATCTTTATATTTTTCCATTTTAATTTTTTGTATTTTTTTTTTATTTTTCTCTGTTTGAAATATTCTTAATAATGATATAAAAATATACAAAACATAATAATAATTGTTTGTTATTAAAAAAACTGTTATTGTACATACCTTAAAATTTGCTGTTATTTTTCATTTAAAAGTCATTTTCACTGCATTACTTATTTCTATGTTAATCAGCAGTTAAAAACATTCAACTACATATAAATAATAATGTAATTAATAACAGTATTTACTATTATTCATAATATCATCAATAATTTACAATAGTACTATATAATCATTATATAATGCATATCTATTATTATTATTACATTTTACTGAACAAATTTCATTTTTTTCAGTTTTTGTGTTGTTAAAATATGTCTAATTTTTAGTTTTTTTAAGTACATTAAGTTAAAATAAATTTTATTTATTAAAAAATAAATTGTATTAAGTTAAAATAAATGTTTCCCTGGCAAACTAGCTAAAAAAATAGTTAAAGTTTAGATTTAAATTCAGTTCAAGTTAAAGTTTAAATTCAGTTCAAGTTTAATTATTATATTTTGTTTTGTTTTTTTATTTTAGGTTTCAGTTAACTAATAAAACTAAACCAATAACCTTGGTTTGAAAATCACAGAACATTATGCAAATATCAATAGGGCTATATTCAAAAATAGTCAAAGTTATCTGCGTAACACCACATCATTTTAATTTTAATGAAGTGTGACACATTAAGCAAGGTAAATGAATACAAAAGAATGAACTGGCCAGGGTTTTAGTTTACTATAATGACCCTGATTCTCTGCTGACCTCTCCGGAGAAGTGTTCGGATGATCTCCAGGTGTCCGGCCTGTGCAGCTAATGCTAACGGCGTCAGGCCGTAGGAGCTTCTGGGGTCGGGACGAGCTCCGTGCTTCATTAGCAGATCCACCAAATCCGTCCGGCCGAGTCTGGCGGCTTCATGCAGGGCCGTCCTGCGGTTCGCCCCCTCCTGGTTAACTGTGGCACTGGAGTTCAGCAGGAGCTTCGTCATGTCGTAGTGGTTGTTTCTTATGGCTGCGGGAATAAAACCGTTTGGTCAGGAAGCATAAAGAACGAATGCAGCTAAACAGAAATCAGGCTTTGAGAATGCTGGCTTTTTAAAGAGGAAGCCCATCCTTTATTTGCGGTGGCTAGTGATGTCTATCTACTTAATTTAATAAACTGTAAACATATCCATTATTCTCCATCATCCACACTGCTGCTATGTGTACATACCCGGTACAACCTATTTGCACATTCTCTTGCACATCCGTGTTTATTATTCATATTTATTAATCCACAGTATACTGTATTGCACATTTTATCTCATTGCACATCTTACTCATTTTATTTTATTATTTGTTCCCTTTTTCCTTCTCACCTATATTTATATATATATTCTCTTGTGTTATGTTTCATTGTTTTATTGCTTATGTTATTTTTATTTTATTTTCTATTTTATTATTATTTAAATTTTTTTGCACTTTCCATTGAGCGGACCTGTTCTGACCTACATTTCACTACTGATTATACCCTGTATGATTGTGTATGTGACAAATAATAAAGAACCTTGAACCCTTGACAACTGTTTCAGTTATAATAAATAATACAATATTTGTATTCTGTGGGGTAAATGTGTGACACTTTTAATTGAGTTTGAAACATCTGCATGTTCTAACCACTATCAAAGCATCCTGGTTTATTATTGTCACAGTCTGTCTCCCTCTGCCTTGTGTTTCTCTGCCCTTATTTGGTTTTCCTGTCATCATTATTTAATTAGTCCCCATCTGTGTCTTGATTTCGTCCCAGGTGTTTCCAGTCATGTTCCCCTTTAAATAGTCTGTTCTGCCCCATGTTTGTCGTGGATTATTGTATGTTAATGTTTCAGCGTCTGTGAGTGTGTGTACCTGTGTCCGTCATCTCCGTCTTTTATTAAATATTCCAAAGAAGTTCCTTGTCTCCGCGTTCCGTGTTCCTGGCTCCTCCGTGCAACCTCATCTAACGACTGATTCGAGACAGAATAATCCACCAAAGATGAGGCGGCGGCTGATTCTGGTTCCCCGCGAGGGAGGGCCGGGAATCACCAGCCTGCTCCCGCCCGCAACGATGGAGAGGCCTCCGCTGATTCCATCCAGCTCAGCGGTGCCTCCGCTGATTCCATCCTCTCCCAGGATGAGGCAGCGGCTGATTCTGGTTCCCCGCGAGGGATGGCCGGGAATCATCAGGCCGCTCCCGCCCGCAACGATGACGATGCCTCCGCTGATTCCATTCAGCTCATCGATGCCTCCGCTGATCCCATGCAGCTCATCGATGCCTCCGCTGATCCCATTCAGCTCACCGATGCCTCCGCTGATCCCCTTCAGCTCACCGATGCCTTCGCTGGTTCCGACCAGTCCACGAGTGTCTCCGCTGGCCCCGCCCAGCTCTTCTTCGTCTCTGCTGGTTCCCGAGCGCCGCCGCGAGCCCGCGCTTCCCGAGCGCCGCCGCGAGCCCGCGCTTCCCGAGCGTCCTCCAGTGCCTGCACCTCGCCAGCGCCCTCCAGTGCCTGCTCCGAGACTGCGCCCTCCAGTGCCTGCACCTCGCCAGCGCCCTCCAGTGCCTGCTCCGAGACTGCGCCCTCCAGTGCCTGCACCTCGCCAGTGCCCTCCAGTGCCTGCACCTCGCCAGCGCCCTCCAGTGCCTGCTCCGAGACTGCGCCCTCCAGTGCCTGCACCTCGCCAGTGCCCTCCAGTGCCTGCACCTCGCCAGTGCCCTCCAGTGCCTGCACCTCGCCAGCGCCCTCCAGTGCCTGCTCCGAGACTGCGCCCTCCAGTGCCTGCACCTCGCCAGTGCCCTCCAGTGCCTGCACCTCGCCAGTGCCCTCCAGTGCCTGCACCTCGCCAGTGCCCTCCAGTGCCTGCACCTCGCCAGTGCCCTCCTGTGCCTGCACCTCGCCAGTGCCCTCCAGTGCCGGCTCCTCGTAAGTGCTCACCGATGCCTCCGCTGGTTCCGTCCAGCTCATCGATGCCTCCGCTGTTTCCGTCCAGCTCTTCAGAGCGCCCCCGAGAGTCAGCGGCACCCGAGCGCCGACGAGAGTCAGCGGCACCCGAGCGCCCACGTGAGCCGATAGGTTCCGCTCCGGTCCGGGAGCCCACGCACTCCGCTCCGGCCCGGGAGCCCACGCATTCCGCTCTGTTCCAGCACCCCACGGATTCCCCTCCGTTCCGGGAACCCCTGCTGGTCCCGTCCAGCTCTCCAGAGCCCCTGCTGGCTCCGTCCAGCTCTCCAGAGCCCCTGCTGGTTCCGTCCAGCTCTCCAGAGCCCCTGCTGGCCCCGTCCAGCTCTCCTGAGCCCCTGCTGGTTCCGTCCAGCTCTCCAGAGCCCCTGCCGGCTCCGTCCGGCTTTCCAGAGTACCTGCTGGGGAATTTCCCCAAGAAAATTTTGGGGGGGGACTACCCGCCATGGCCTCCCATGCTCCCCGCTCCGCCATGGTCTCCCGAGTCCCCGGATCCACCATGGCCTCCTGAGTTCCCGGATCCACCATGGCCACCCAAGCTCCCCGATCCGCCATGGCCTCCCGAGTCCCCGGATCCACCATGGCCGCCAGAGTCCCCGGATCCGCCGTGGCCGCCCGAGGCTCCCGATCCGCCTTGGCCACCCTAAGCTCCGCGCCCTGGAGGCCACCTGCCCGGGCTACACGTCCCCTGAGGTCTCCAGAGCGCCCACCCCCCCTTCCCTTTTGATGTCATACGGCGCGGGACGCGCCTAGGGGGAGGGGGGGGTTATGTCACAGTCTGTCTCCCTCTGCCTTGTGTTTCTCTGCCCTTATTTGGTTTTCCTGTCATCATTATTTAATTAGTCCCCATCTGTGTCTTGATTTCGTCCCAGGTGTTTCCAGTCATGTTCCCCTTTAAATAGTCTGTTCTGCCCCATGTTTGTCGTGGATTATTGTATGTTAATGTTTCAGCGTCTGTGAGTGTGTGTACCTGTGTCCGTCATCTCCGTCTTTTATTAAATATTCCAAAGAAGTTCCTTGTCTCCGCGTTCCGTGTTCCTGGCTCCTCCGTGCAACCTCATCTAACGACTGATTCGTGACAATTATTACAACAATATAAGATTTTAACACGCATAAAAGTGGTTATATTCTGAATATAGATTTTAACATGTACAATTTATTTTGTTTGAAATAAATACATATTTTATTCGGTTTAAGAAAAAGATATGTTCCACAACTTTATCTGTGTTGCAACAATGTTGCAGGTGATTTTATTAATATCCTATTAATTTTGCTACATTTTACAGTTTCATGTGTTTACTGAAGTCCATGGCGTTATACTGATAACTTGCTGACATTATATATTCTAATCTAAATTTTGATAAATAGAAGCTGAAACAAGAAATAAACCATTAAAACCATTTCTGTTACTTGAAATTAAAATAAACATTTACAAATATATATTTTATTTCAGCTAGTTCCCAAGATACTATTTTTCATTTGCATTTAGTTTAATTTGATGTACTTAACTAAAACTAAATTTAAAATTTAATTAATAAAAACTGCAGAGACATTAACATTTTTTAAAACATAATATTCAATTTTAAAACTAAAGATACATTTACTTAACTAAAACTAAATTTAAAACAAAATTAATTCAACTTTTTACAATTTTTAAAACATAATATTCAATTTTAAAACTAAAGTTACATTTAAAATGGAAAACAGAAATAGAAACTCATTCAAAATGCTAATAAAACTATAATAATTTCTCAATTATATTTAAATAACGCTGCATGAAATCTTAATGGCAGCTGATATTTTAGAAAAGTCTAAGCATAAGCACCAGCATTTGAATAAAATTAATATAAAATGTAAATTAATTTTAATGAATATAGCATATTAAAAAAATTCATACATAGCAATATATTTTGTAATTAAATAATAGTTTTTTTTAGAAACTTGCATATATATGTAACTTAATATAATAATATTATATATTATTTTAATAGAATATAACATTTTATTTACATTTTTATTAAATGTATATTTTACATGAATGTTTTATACTAAATAAATATACATAAATACATTCATATATATGTGTGTGTGTGTGTGTGTGTGTGTGTGTGTATAAAGTATATAGAAATATATATATATATATGTATATGTGTGTGTGTGTGTGTGTGTGTGTGTGTGTGTGTGTGTGTGTGTGTGTGTGTGTGTGTGTGTGTGTGTGTGTGTGTGTGTGTGTGTGTGTGTGTGTGGGCATGTTTATGTGGTTTATGACGACACAAATTTATATAATGACATGGGTATGACAGGTATTACAAGGAGACGGTGATTTATGAGGACATTTTCAGTGTCCCCATAATTTAAAACGCTTATAAATCATACAGAGTGAGTTTTTTGGGGGGAAAATAGAAATGCACCGTCTCCTGTGAGGGCTAAGTTTAGGTGTAGGGTAGGTGTAGGGCAATAGCACATACAGCTTGCACAGTATAAAAACCATTACGCCTATGGAGAGTCCCCGTAAACCATAAAAACCAACATGTGTGTGTGTGTGTGTGTGTGTGTGTGTGTGTGTGTGTGTGTGTGTGTGTGTGTGTGTGTGTGTGTGTGTGTGTGTGTATGCATAAGCACCAGCATTTGAATAAAATTCATTAAAAAATTTAATTTCCCTATTTTAATGAATATAGCATATTAAACTCATTTTAAATACATAGCAATATATTTTGTAATTAAATATTTGTTTTCTTCAAATTCAGTTTTCCGCGTGTCACTCCGATGTAAGAATGACCCGAGGGCTTTTCTGACCTACGACGAGAGGCGAGTCTTCCTCGTCATCCAGAGCGTCCGGACTGCTGCCGTGGTCCAGCAGGGAACAAGCGTTGTCCAGAAGACCTTCCTCCACCGCTAAGAAGAGAGCCGTCTTTCCCTGACGAGTCTTTCTGTGCTTGGCCTCCTCGGGAGACGCTGATGAACAGAAGAAATCACAGTCATGAGATCACCAATGATGATCAGAAACAACGAGGATCCTCACTACAGACCGGTAAACGTGATCTCCAGGATGTTCTGGTTCTTCTGTACGGCCGCCTCGTGTAAAGGGATGAAGCTTGAGTCGTCTTCTTCAGAGAAAGCTCGCGGAGGGACGGTCAGCGTACGGAGGGACGCTTCATCACCTGATAATAACACATCCAGAGAAAGACATGAGCGAACAGACGCTGCTTAACCAGCTGAATTATTCTGTGAACTTCACCAGCACCGAACCAGCAGAAACTAGCAGAAACCATGCTGTTTAAATGTGATGATAATCAGTGTAATTAATAACATATTCAGGTGATAGCTCATATAAGCAAACAAACAAATCAATTACTAATTATATTTTTCTTAATCAAAAGGATTATTTTATAATGGTTTGTTAACACATTTTTTTAACACATTTTAATTGTAAAGTTTTTAGACATGGTAGATTTTGTTTTACTACTTTAATTGAACTTAATTAAAATAAAAGTTTTAAAAAAATTATAATATTTTTTATGCTGAAAAATGACTTTACAGCACAATAATAATCACTATTGGGAATACACAGACATTTACAATGAGAGTTTGGGGGAAATTAGCTTAATTAATTTAGTCGTGTAAAATATTGTATAATAAAAATAAATAAAAAAAACATTAAAATGAACTTAATGGTCCTGATAATCATTATACAATCAAGCACACTTGTCAAAAAAATGCATTAATTCAATGAGAAAAATAAATAAAGTATTTATGGAAGTATCTGTTGTACTGCTATGATTTCATCTGATTTTAATACAAAATATTCCATCATTTTCTTATAATGTAGAACAGATGATAATAATAATATCCTATGAGAATATAAGGATAATTGAAAAACACTACTATTTATACTAATAATAATAAGGTTCAAGGTTTCTTTATTCGTCACATAAGTATCAGAAGTGAAATGTAAATCAAATCAGGTCCGCTCAATGGACAGTGCAAAATAATAAAAATAAAAATTATATAAAGTAACACAACACAAGAGCATATATATGGTAAAAAAAAGAGAAATAAGAGTAAAATGTGCAATGGAATAAAAAGTGCAAAACAATAACAATAATAATAAAGTATAAAATAAATAAACATCTACACTACTGAGAAAATGTGTGTATTTGTCATGAAAATATTGATTTAAAATATAAATAAAATACACAATTAAACAGTTTGCATTAATAGTTATTTGTCCTTTTTCTCTTTATTTAGGGATGAAATATGACCTTGTCATTGTGTGACTGGCTCATTCATACCATGCTTTATCGCATTGAATATCTTCTCTCTCTCAGGGGTGATCTGAATGATCCTGCAGATAAAGATACAGTGTATTTCATCAGGACAGCAGCAGCAGCAGCAGCAGCAGCACAGATGAATCTGAACTCAGTGAAAGGGTGAAGGGTCTTTGACCTGCAGGGCTGCCCGGAGAAAGAGCTCCTGACCTCCGCGTGTTTGCGCTGCTGCTCGCTCATCAGCTGAGTCGACACATCCTCGTCCAAACCCCCTCCAGATGTGTCCAAGTCCATCACCGTCCAGCTGGATGCTGATTACAGACGAATCTATAGTGCACATGGTTAGAGAGAAGCCGTCACGTGACCCGCGATCTGCACCTGCTGCACGCTCACGTGATTAAAACAGCACGCGAACTATACACAATAACACCACGTGCGATTTATCTCCCTCTTCCGGTCGTAACAAAAGAATTAGACAACTGTTTCATAACTTCTCTCCCATATATTGTATCCCACTGGAATGGCCTATACGATAACATTCCCTGGAAGAAAGTGTGGACTTTGTCATCTAAATATTTAATAACTAAGGAGGTTTCGTACAAATTGCTTCATCTTTTTGACCCTGTTAAGCTTTATACGAAAAAAAAAATTCCAGATATTGAGTCTTTATGCTCTTTCTGTGAGGCTGAAGATGAATCTATGTCCCATCTTTTTTGGGAATGTACATATACAAATTTATATTGGAAGGATTTATTAATTTTTATACATGCTTTTTCTTCACAGAGTTTATTTTTGTCTTATTTGGTTGTCATAACTTTACTAAAGAAGACAATGACAAATATTTTCTGATAAAATTATTCATTTTTCTTGCAAAATTATTTTTGCACAAATGTAAGGACCTTAAATCTTACCTGGATACTCTTCTTACATCCAACAAGCCCTCAAAACGATCTCATTGTGTCATTTGAATACTATTTTCATGATTTTGTAACTTAAAAATGAATTTCTAATTGCACTCACCCCTGGCATTGGTTTTGTATGTTCTTTATAGCATTCAATAAAAAATAAATAAAACAAACAACACCACGTGCGAGTCTATAAGCGCACATGAGCGAATAACCTGATGTTTAAATAATAATCTGTGATAATGTGTCAATATAGTGTTGTACAATAGTGTTCCTGTGTGGCTCAGTGGTAGAGCATTGCGTCAGCAGTGCAAAAGGTTGTGGGTTCGATTCCCAGGGAACACATGTACTAATGAAAATGTATAACCTGAATACACTGTAAGTCGCTTTGGATAAAAGTGTCTGCTAAATGCGTAAATGTAATATAATCACAGAGTGTAATAATTCATTCATGTTGCGTGTCTGGCTGAATATAACAAGTAAAGGATTTACACTAACTCTCTTTAGCTGCGCAATCAGATTTACGAAAGTTTAAAAATGCAAAATTTCAGGCATTTTATTTTCACGTTACCTTGTTTTAGGACGGTAAGTTAAGTGTTGCTGTCGCGTCGATGCAGTGTGTTTACTGTTGACTAGACTAGGTTATTCAGGTCACAGGTCTTCTATAAATACCTGATCATGAGACACAGAAGAGAGGATCAGGACTTCTGATATGATCCTTACACATCTTGTAATCTGCAATAAAAGACATTTTTGAACATGAACTTGATATCAATTCAGTTCAATTCAAGAGTATTTGTATAGCGCTTTTTACGAGACAATCGTTGCAAAGCATCTTCACAGGAAATTAAGTTTCTAAAATAGATTTATATTGTAGAAACTCGATATAATTAACTTATGGCAAAATTTGGTTAATTCTGTATATTGTCTGAGGGTTGTCATCATCTCTTCTCAGATGTTCGGTCATCTCAGATCATTTAAGGGTTGGATCCAGACTGAAGCTTGTGTAATTATGGGATGTTCATTTCGAGTCATTTGATTCAAAACTGGGCTTCAAAGCGCGTTCAGTTCGGGACTCAGAGCGCGTTTCGCGAGTCAATTGGTTCAGTTCGGGACTCAGAGCGCGTTTCGCGAGTCAATTGATTCAAAACTGGGCTTCAAAGCGCGTTTAGTTCGGGGCTTCAGAGCGCGTTTCGCGAGTCAATTGGTTCAGTTCGGGGCTTCAGAGCGCGTTTCGCGAGTCAATTGGTTCAGTTCGGGGCTTCAGAGCGCGTTTCGCGAGTCAATTGGTTCAGGTCGGGGCTTCAGAGCTCGTTTCGCGAGTCAATTGGTTCAGGTCGGGGCTTCAGAGCGCGTTTCGCGAGTCAATTGGTTCAGTTCGGGAGTCAATTGGTTCAGTTCGGGGCTTCAGAGCGCGTTTCGCGATTCAATTGGTTCAGGTCGGGGCTTCAGAGCGCGTTTCGCGAGTCAATTGGTTCAGTTCGGGGCTTCAGAGCGCGTTTCGCGAGTCAATTGGTTCAGTTCGGGGCTTCAGAGCGCGTTTCGCGAGTCAATTGGTTCAGTTCGGGAGTCAATTGGTTCAGTTCGGGGCTTCAGAGCGCGTTTCGCGAGTCAATTGGTTCAGTTCGGGGCTTCAGAGCGCGTTTCGCGAGTCAATTGGTTCAGTTCGGGGCTTCAGAGCGCGTTTCGCGAGTCAATTGGTTCAGGTCGGGGCTTCAGAGCGCGTTTCGCGAGTCAATTGGTTCAAAACTGGGCTTCAGAGCGCGTTTCGCGAGTCAATTGATTCAGTTCGGGGCTTCAGAGCGCGTTTCGCGAGTCAATTGATTCAGTTCGGGGCTTCAGAGCGCGTTTCGCGAGTCAATTGATTCAGTTCGGGACTCAGAGCGCGTTTCGCGAGTCAATTGGTTCAGTTCGGGAGTCAATTGGTTCAGTTTGGGGCTTCAGAGCGCGTTTCGCGAGTCAATTGGTTCAGTTCGGGAGTCAATTGGTTCAGTTCGGGGCTTCAGAGCGCGTTTCGCGAGTCAATTGGTTCAAAACTGGGCTTCAGAGCGCGTTTCGCGAGTCAATTGGTTCAGTTCGGGACTCAGAGCGCGTTTCGCGAGTCAATTGGTTCAGTTCGGGGATTCAGAGCGCGTTTTGCGAGTCATTTGATTCAAAACTGGGCTTCAAAGCGCGTTCAGTTCGGGACTCAGAGCGCGTTTCGCGAGTCAATTGGTTCAGTTCGGGAGTCAATTGGTTCAGTTCGGGGCTTCAGAGCGCGTTTCGCGAGTCAATTGGTTCAGTTCGGGGCTTCAGAGCGCGTTTCGCGAGTAATTTGGTTCAGTTCGGGGCTTCAGAGCGCGTTTCTCGAGTCAATTGGTTCAGTTCGGGGCTTCAGAGCGCATTTTGCGAGTCATTTGATTCAAAACTGGGCTTCAAAGCGCGTTCAGTTCGGGACTCAGAGCGCGTTTCGCGAGTCAATTGGTTCAGTTCGGGGCTTCAGAGCGCGTTTCGCGAGTAATTTGGTTCAGTTCGGGGCTCAGAACGCGTTTCGCGAGTCAATTGGTTCAGTTCGGGGCTCAGAACGCGTTTCGCGAGTCAATTGGTTCAGTTCGGGGCTTCAGAGCGCGTTTCGCGAGTCAATTGGTTCAGTTCGGGGCTCAGAACGCGTTTCGCGAGTCAATTGGTTCAGTTCGGGGCTTCAGAGCGCGTTTATCGAGTCAATTGGTTCAGTTCGGGGCTTCAGAGCGCATTTTGCGAGTCATTTGATTCAAAACTGGGCTTCAAAGCGCGTTCAGTTCGGGACTCAGAGCGCGTTTCGCGAGTCAATTGGTTCAGGTCGGGGCTTCAGAGCGCGTTTCGCGAGTCAATTGGTTCAGGTCGGGGCTTCAGAGCTCGTTTCGCGAGTCAATTGGTTCAGGTCGGGGCTTCAGAGCGCGTTTCGCGAGTCAATTGGTTCAGTTCGGGAGTCAATTGGTTCAGTTCGGGGCTTCAGAGCGCGTTTCGCGAGTCAATTGGTTCAGTTCGGGGCTTCAGAGCGCGTTTCGCGAGTCAATTGGTTCAGTTCGGGGCTTTAGAGCGCGTTTCGCGAGTCAATTGGTTCAGTTCGGGGATTCAGAGCGTGTTTCGCGAGTCAATTGGTTCAGGTCGGGGCTTCAGAGCGCGTTTCGCGAGTCAATTGGTTCAGTTCGGGGATTCAGAGCGTGTTTCGCGAGTCAATTGGTTCAGTTCGGGGATTCAGAGCGTGTTTCGCGAGTCAATTGGTTCAGTTCGGGAGCTTCAGAGCGCGTTTCGCGAGTCAATTGGTTCAGTTCGGGAGCTTCAGAGCGCGTTTCGCGAGTCAATTGGTTCAGTTCGGGGATTCAGAGCGTGTTTCGCGAGTCAATTGGTTCAATTCGGGGCTTTAGAGCGCGTTTCGCGAGTCAATTGGTTCAGTTCGGGGATTCAGAGCGCGTTTCGCGAGTCAATTGGTTCAGTTCGGGGCTTTAGAGCGCGTTTCGCGAGTCAATTGGTTCAGTTCGGGGATTCAGAGCGCGTTTCGCGAGTCAATTGGTTCAGTTCGGGGCTTCAGAGCGCGTTTCGCGAGTCAATTGGTTCAGTTCGGGGCTTTAGAGCGCGTTTCGCGAGTCAATTGGTTCAGTTCGGGAGCTTCAGAGCGTGTTTCGCGAGTCAATTGGTTCAGTTCGGGGATTCAGAGCGCGTTTCGCGAGTCAATTGATTCAGTTCGGGGATTCAGAGCGCGTTTCGCGAGTCAATTGGTTCAGTTCGGGGCTTCAGAGCGCGTTTCGCGAGTCAATTGGTTCAGTTCGGGGATTCAGAGCGCGTTTCGCGAGTCAATTGGTTCAGTTCGGGGCTTTAGAGCGCGTTTCGCGAGTCAATTGGTTCAGTTCGGGGATTCAGAGCGCGTTTCGCGAGTCAATTGGTTCAGTTCGGGGCTTTAGAGCGCGTTTCGCGAGTCAATTGGTTCAGTTCGGGGATTCAGAGCGCGTTTCGCGAGTCAATTGGTTCAATTCGGGGCTTTAGAGCGCGTTTCGCGAGTCAATTGGTTCAATTCGGGGCTTTAGAGCGCGTTTCGCGAGTCAATTGGTTCAGTTCGGGGCTTCAGAGCGCGTTTCGCGAGTCAATTGGTTCAATTCGGGGATTCAGAGCGCGTTTCGCGAGTCAATTGGTTCAGTTCGGGGCTTTAGAGCGCGTTTCGCGAGTCAATTGGTTCAGTTCGGGGATTCAGAGCGCGTTTCGCGAGTCAATTGGTTCAGTTCGGGGATTCAGAGCGCGTTTCGCGAGTCAATTGGTTCAGTTCGGGGCTTTAGAGCGCGTTTCGCGAGTCAATTGGTTCAGTTCGGGGCTTCAGAGCGCGTTTCGCGAGTCAATTGGTTCAGTTCGGGGATTCAGAGCGCGTTTCGCGAGTCAATTGGTTCAGTTCGGGGCTTTAGAGCGCGTTTCGCGAGTCAATTGGTTCAGTTCGGGGATTCAGAGCGCGTTTCGCGAGTCAATTGGTTCAGGTACTATTATAGTATAATACTTTTTATGTATACAGATAATGTGCATATACTGTGACAGTTTGAAACAGGACTAGTATTGTGTTAAGCCAACTTCAAAAGCGATATAGTCTCTGGATATAAATAAATAGTAGGCTATATGAAACAGAAATCATTATGCATTACATACACTGCATATTTAGGTTATCATCTCAGAAATTAATATGATTGTTTAGCGTTTTTAATCTCATTTCATGTATGAAAAGAGCCACATTTTAGACGTCTAATAAAATCAAATAAAAGCAGTTAAACAAAGATCAGTAGTAATTTTTGAGAAGAGCTGTTAAAGAAGTTGACTGTTCTGCCCGAGGAACAAACGTGGAAATTCATTAAACACTTTCATGAAATAAATCATGTTACATAAAGATCTCTCACAGGGTTACGAGGTAGTTCAGTTTGAACACACTGATGATTGCACATGCACGTTTGTGACATGTGACAGCGCACAAATGCATTAGAGAAACTGCTCTAACACAGAGTACTTCAGGTTCTGGGTTCAGAAGAATGACATTCAGCCTCTGGCTGCTGAGAGGTGATGATATAATGTTCCAGGTTGATTCTAGGCCAGGACGGGCTTGACACCAATCTGACAAAACATATTTCATCACTTCACATCTCACTTGTGTTCCTGTCCTAATCTGCCCAGAATCCGCTTACATTGCACTGTTTCATTTGTCTTTTTGTTAGGTGGTTTGTCTCAGTCTGTAATCTCCTTCAGACGTGTCTGGACCGTATCATGTCTGCAAAGAATAAGGATGCATATGTATTAATAACACATCTGCTAATAACATGTAATGCACTTGCATTAGTGCATCTCACCCCAGATTCTTAAGGTTTATCTGTAAACTATATTCAAGGTTCTTTTATTCGTCACATACTCAATTATACAGGATATAATCAGTAGTGAAATGTAAATCAGGACAGGTCCGCTCAATGGACAGTGCAAAAAAAATACAATAAAAATGAAACATAACACAATACATTGATTGTATTAATGAAACAAATGATTGTTCCGTTGTAGGAAGGCTGTAATGGAAGAAATGCACTGGTGTGAATCACTTCAGCTGATACAGAGGCATCTGAATCCCAGGCTATATTTAAAACCAGCCACTCAGAGATCAATAAACCTGACCTTACTCAGCTGAGCAATGACGACTAGTGATTGTAGCCACTGTTTAACATGAGATGCAAAGGTTCAGAAGTAAGGCTTGGTTTGGTCACTTCTTTTTAACCCAGTTTATGTCAAATTATAGTCAAATCTGACATTTTAAATTGCTTAAATTAAAGCAGCTGTAAAGGGAAATGTTAGACAAGCTAAATAATAATAAAAAAAATAATAAAATAAAAATAAAACTAAACTAAACTAAACAAAAAAATAAATAAATAAATAAATAAAAAATATTTAAAAAAATAAATAAATAAATAAATAAAAAAAATGAATAAATAAATAAAACTAAACTAAAATAAAATAAAACAAAACAAAACAAAACAAAATAAATACAAATAAAACAAAATAAAAAATAAAATAAAACTAAACTAAACTAAACTAAACTAAACAAAATAAAATAACATAAAATACAATAAAATTAAAAACTAAACAAAATAAATAAAAATAAAATAAAACAAAATAAAAAATAAAATTAAACTAAACTAAATAAAATTAAATAAAATTAAATAAAAATAAATAAAAGCAGTTGCAAACTAAATAGGACACAGGCTATAGAAAATACAATTTATAATAAAGAAATATGATTTTAAATATATATTAAAACATTTATAAAATGAATGTATGATGTTTTTATACATGATCTTTTCCTTTTACTGATTTCTACATAGCTTGCTAATCTCTGTAGGTTGTATATTTAATTTTGTGAGTTATCATAAATAAATAAATATGATTATTTTGCTATTTTAATTCAGTTTTATGAAAAATAAAAGTTTGGAACATAAGAAATGACATTGAATAGTCACAAAAAATAACACAGCTGCATGTAAACTGTATATGAAGGAAAAACAGCGTGCTAACTGTCTCTGAGGAAAGCTGTAAACAGAGCACTAATAACAGATTCCTCTCTCTGTCTTCTGACAGATGTACGAGGGCTGTGAAAGCATCAGTCACAGGTGCAGCGGGACGTCGTGAGCAAACCGAAGACGATAGAGAACACCAGTGAAAACACACAGACTTCATACAGCAGTGTATGGACCGGCTGCGTGTGCTTTCAGGGCAACATCACTAGATTCACTAGAGTTAGTGATCTGAGGGAGTGTGATGCAGACACTGACACCTTAAATAACGCAGCTATTACTTTATGCCTAGCAGCTGATCAAATGGGGAAAAGGCATATTATAAAAGATTATAAATTATAAAAAAGATTATAAAAGACTTTATTTATTGTTTTTGGCTGCTGAAGTGGTTATTATACTAACTATAAAACTTGCAAAAGCAAAATAAACAAATATGCATTAACTCAAATATAATAAATATATATTAAAACATATGTTATATTTATTTACAAATGACAAAATATAAAAAACTTACATGAAAAAAAAAAAAACTTTTTTACTGAAATGGAAATAAAATTATAAAATAAACAAATATAAATGAATAAAAACAATATGGACAGTAAAATATTATAGTAAAAATTACAAAACTGCACAGCAAAATTAAAGTGAAAACATATATTACATAAAATCGAAAAATATTAACGAAGAATTATTAAAATATATTAATCATGTTAAGTTATATTAATTATATATATTATATAAATAATGAAATATAAAAACTTATATTAAAATATTTACACTTATAAATACTGAAATAACTAAAACTAATAAATGAAAACAAATTAAAAGTCCTTCAAAAGTGAAAACAGAAGATATGAAATTAAATCTAAATATGAACAAAAACTCTGATTTGTCTGGTGTTTTCGTGTTTATTCCTCTGAATTAATGTATGGTTGTATGTTATATGTAGATATCTGTATTATTTATATATATATATGACTATATTTACGTTATTGTTACTTTCTGCCTGACCTAAGACGAACCAAATAAAATTATCAAAAAAATAAAAATACTCTATCAGTGATACTAATCACACTGCGCTGAATTACAGTCGGGTTGCACACGCAGTCAGTCAGAAGATCAGCATTATTGGTGAAGTGAAGGCATCCGCGCGGGACCATGTGCACCTGGAAGGGTAATGTTCCAGAAACAATAACAGCTGCTTCTGAAATCATGAAACACGGCTCAGATGGGTCGAACCAGAGCCTGATGTGTCCTCATCTGTACTGTCCACACTAGCAAGGGTGGAGGTTTGATTCTGGCTTTAGTGGGGTCATAACGGTAGACAACACACATTTAACTGTTTGATTAAATGTATTGCTTAGGACAATTTAGTGGTCACTGGATATTGTTAGGGACGTGTCATAGCATCTCTACTCAATTCTACACCGTTGGACATCTGACAGATCTGACTCACAGCAGACCAAGACACCTACAAAGTGCTTAATGGACCATTAACTAATTATTAGTTCCACTATAAGTCAATCTGACAACCACAAACAACATGTACTCACCCTCAGATCATACAAGATGTAGATGAGTTTGTTTCTTCTTCAGATTTGGAGAAATACAGCATTGCATCAGTGTCTCTGCAATGGATGCTCTGCAGTGAATGGGTTTTTTTTACAAACACAAAGCTTTTCACTTCACGAGCTCGTTCAGATGATCCTGCAGATCTAACACATCCGGTGTTTACTGCACTTTCTCCCGCCTCTCTTCCACATCATTTCCCTCCAACGTTTAATACGGTTTCTGCATCCAATCCACACCTGTAGCGTGTCCTCTTAGAAACCTGCCCAAATCCAGCATACGAACCAGTGGACATTCGGCTGGGTAACAAATGAACAGATGCACAGAAATGAACTCCACGAAGGCGTCTTTAGTCCCATACGCTTGATCTATTATGAAACTAGTGATTTTGAGTCCAGAAGCCGTCCAAACGGTCAATTGGCTTCACATTTAGACAGAAACAACCTGACTTCACATCCAGCAGCACACGGGGACAAAGGTGTCATTTTTATTGGTTAGAGGCCATAATTAGGCACTTATAACCGCTTTTGACCAAATAATTACTTAAATAACATGCTAAATAATAACCTTTCCATGTTAATCCATCAACTGAACGTTTGAATAAATATATTTCAAGTACACCTAATGTGAAAAAGGACCATACACCAAGATCTGAACACTGAGAAAAAGCACTTTTTAATTTTAACGACTATATAAGAATATGTAACATACTGTATATAAAAATATAAACACCTCAGGACCAACACAGACCTATAAACTAAATGACAATACTTCATATGCACACGTATGAAATATAACTTAAGCAACAAATACACCTGCAAACTAAATTAAGATTAATATATATAACTTGAGACCAACACCCAGACCTGTAACATGGACAAATAAAAACATGGATATATGAATCATTTGATTTAACTCAAGAACAAAAGATACACTAGCAAACTACATGTATATATATTAATGACTTAAGAGCATTTCTTCAACATCACAAACTACTAAAGCTCTTCAGAAACAGCAATACAAATAAAGTTCATAACTGCTTACTGTCGTGACCACAACCTACTCGAGCAGTATGCACATGTTTAACAGCACTGTTTCCAACAGCAGAAAGACAATATCTTTAAAACAGGTTATATGTTTGGTCACGTACGGTGGACTAGAAACATCTAAACATCGTCAAGAAACACAAGGGACAGTTTATGGAACTGAAAAAATCCTTTTATTGTGATTTCAACAAGAACAGTTTATGATCTGGGTCGCTCCTTCTTGCCTTTGTACAGAGCCAGAAGAGAAACGTTGGCCACCTTCACCACCTTGAAACGAACACCGGGAATATCTCCCACGGCGTGTCCCTTACGACCGAATCCTGCCACCAGAACCTCATCGTTTTCCTGAAACACAGAGAAAGCACACACTGAGACCTCTGCAGACATATCCTCAAACACGTCTCACATGCGTGAATCCAGTTTACCTCAATGAAGTTCAAGCAGCCGTCGTTGGGGACGAAAGCGGTGATCTTCTTGCCGTTCTTGATCAGTTGGACCCGGACGCACTTCCTGATGGCAGAGTTGGGCTGCTTGGCTTCAACACCACTGTCAATGACAAACAGAGTCAGTCATTCAATCCTTAGTTACCCCTCCATTCATCACCGTCTTGACTCTTACACTTTCTCAAGCACAATGCCTTTGGCGTGAGAAGCTCCACCGAAGGGGTTGGCCTTCAGAGCGGTGCCCAAATGGGCCTTCTTGTACTGTTTATCGTGCCATTTCTGTACGCGGCGGTGGTTCCGCAGTTTTCTAGCAGTACGCAGTCCACGACACTTGCCTGGAGGAGGAAAAACAGAACGGCATTAGAATAAAAGATCACTGGTTTTCCCCCAATTAGGAAAAAAGATCACTGGTTTTCCCCAATTAGAAAAAAAGATCACTGGTTTTCCCCAATTAGAAAAAAAGATCACTGGTTTTCCCCAATTAGGAAAAAAGATCACTGGTTTTCCCCAAAACTGTTCAAATACCCAGCATCCCACACATTTGGACCGGCTTACATTTGAAACACCGAACAATCTGCATTGACAAGGAAACACTGAGTTGAGCTGAGTGTGTAACTAACGTTTAACTAACTAGCTTTACTATAAATGGAATAGAATTGACTATGAAGTGAAAACTCGTCCTTATTAATACTAACGTTACAGAAGATGAAGTAGATCACTTGAGCATCTTGACAGCCATCATCCAAATACACCCCATAATTACAGGCCTTGCTGGTTCTGAGGAACAGTTTTAAACCCAAAAAGCCCATAATTCGTCTAGGAGAGGGTTAACTAGATTTAAACTAGCATTTAGCAGTCGTAATTAAACCTGAATGTTGCTACAATTTGAAAGCAGCTGAATTATTGCACACAACAAGCAAGTCTGATTAACAATATCAACTCTGCATAAATCGAAACGCAGTTTAATATAGTGAGCCGGAGTCTAAATAAAGACCGTGTCAGTGTTTAATGTTTCCGACTGTAACGGTGTGTAGCTCACGGCCGCTCCACGATGCCTCGTTATAAAACACAAAATACCGACAAAAACCACTTCATAGCGAGCTCCACTTTGTCGAAACGGATTCATTACACTTTTAACTACATGTAAAGCAAGACGATTGTGTAGTTAAACCGAGTATTTCAGCGTTTTGTGCAGTTTTATTGTCTCCTCACACGTACCCATGATCGCGTGTTCTGAGTCCGGACAGGAAAGAATGATCACGTGACGCTCTGCGCAAATGACTGCTGGAAGGACCCCGCGGGTAGACTGAACGAGCGCCTGTTCATAAATCAGTAATTCTCATTTGATTGAATATCAGAGATTAAGAAAGGGTTTTTAATTTCAGACTTTTCCCTTTTCATATCTCTATTTGGATGGCAGAAATAACACTTTAATATATTTAATCTGATTTAGTTCACCGTCATCTAAGTCGAAATATTAGATTAACATTTCTAGGCTACTTGATTGAGATTGAAAAAAAGCATATTCATTTATGATTACAATATTCATGCAGATATATGGTACTACATAGTATTTTAAAGAATGCAATGACCTTAATAACCTTAATTTAAGTGTCAAGAAACTATGGTATTACCTGAAATACGTATTTTAATGGGTAAAATGTATCTATCTATGATTGTAAATAAATAAATAAATAAATAAACTTCCCCTTTGGGTTTAATACTGAAATGTATTATTATTTGGAACATCTATCTATCTATGAATGGGAAATACATTAATAAACTCCCTTTGGATTTAATGCTGAAATATATTATAAGTGTTATTAATATGTATCTATGAATTGTGCCTAAGTGAGTAAGTAAATAAATAAATACATGTTCCCTTTGGTTTAATACTGAAATATATTATTATTTGTAACTATCTATGAATGTGTAATAAATAAATAAATATATTCCCTTTGGATGTAATAATGAAATATATTATCATTGGTAATGTGTATCTATGAAATGTAAATAAATACATACATTTTCCCTTCGGGTTCAATACCGAAATAGTACAGTTCTATACAGAATTTGATTATGCATTTCTATTGTGCCTATTAATGTGCACTAAAGTAGCGATGTGGTCACACATGCAGAACAATGCAGGAACAGTTTCGACCTTCTGCCACAGTTCCCAATCAATACTATTGTCTTATGTTGGTTAATCACGCGCTTAATTAGTTTAGTGTAATGGGTCAGCGCTGGTTTGTGTGCGTCAGCAGGCAGCACACGTTCTGTGAGTGGGCGTGGCCACGTCGCCGGATCGCCCCGCCCGCTGGACGCTGATTGGCCGCCGCGCCGCTGAGGCCGCGCTCGTCATCAAGGCAGGTTATGAAGCAGCAGCGTTCAGCATCATCTCTGACAGACTCATCTGGATGGATACATGGCATCAACGTGGCGCCCAATGTCTCTCGCCTTATTTTCTTTAGTTTTCCTGCAGATATCCTCGTCTTACGAGCAGCTGTCTGCCTTTGTGGAAGGAAGGTGAGTGGATTATTGTGAATTAAACCGGAGACGTGCTCTTTTATTCAAATGGTGAAACCGGGAGAAACAAAGCTTATATGTGTATATAGTGTATCTATGGATGTATTAAACGATGATGAACTGGTGTGGCAGAGACTGCTAGTGCTCGCCTCCTTTGTCCACCCTTCATGTCTGCATTGAGACTCAACTGAAGAGCTCTTGCAGTGAAACACAAGAGAAAATCCATATGATGCTGAAACTGGAGGCAGAGATGTGTGCTGGAGAAGATGAGAGCAGGGATGATCAGCATCACTGGAGGAATGTCAGGAATGCGGAGCATCTGTTTGAGCTTCAGGCTGAGATGAGAATATGAATGAAAACATATGAAATATAAAATCTAATTGTGATTCACGTACCATTTATTCTTGGGCTGAGCGTCACATAACACCATCAAGCTGCAGGATCGCATTATGAATCATTGATTTATTATATAGATGCGTGTTTATTCGTAATAATTGATCTTTTGATACACTAATGAATTTGTTGATTTTGACTTGTTTATAAAGAGACAGGTTGATTTTATTAATCCACAGGGGAAGATCTTTCGAAGACCGCTGCAGATCATCAGAATTTATAATAGGACGATATGCAAAAGACCTGGTGCCATAACAATACAGTACACACAACATGCACATGATACTCGCATTAAATGTAGTGAAAGTAACTGAGTGTGTAAAAAAGGAAATGTAGAAATGTTTTTTTATCATATATTATTTACATTTATAATCAATCATTTAAAGGGATACTCCACCCCGAAATTATAATTGTGTTATTTTGTGTTATTTTTTAATATTTGTCAAATTAAATATATTGAGGTTTTCTGATTTTTTTTTAAAATAAAATATTGAAATAATCAAATCAAATAAAAAAAGATTAAAACCATTATCTGGTGGATAAAGATAAAATGGCATCTTGTTGAAACACCTGAATTTAAAATTGCGTGCTTAATTTTTTTTAAAGAGATACTCAAGGTTTTATTTATTCGTCACTTACTCAATTATACAGCATATAATCAGCAGTGAAAAGTAAGTAAAGCATTCCACCTCAAAATTATCATTTTGTCATTTTTCACATGTCGTTCCAAACCCGTAAAAGCTTCCGAACACAATTAAAGATATTTTAGATGAGAATCGTGAGTCTTGTGACCGTCTAATTGACTGCGTATTAAATTACATTAAGTTACATGCGTCTCCTCTGCGTCAGCCAGAGCCGATCCTAGACTTCTGAGGGCCCTACGCAAAACTGTGTCGACCGGGGTCGAGTGTTTAAGTGGTTAAGAAAGAATGAATGAAACGCATTTGTCTGTGTTTCACTCCACCCTCAATCAATCGCGCTCGCGGAAAGCGCTGGAGAAATAGTGTCCCTTACGCGGCTTGCTACGCTTTCAACTCCAGCAAGAGACTCTACCACATTCACGTTACATGATTTGAACGATTTTTATGCAGAAAGGGCGGCAGCACCACCCGTTGGCCAAATCTAAACGACACTAAAATGAAATCATCTTTGAGATCAAGGGCTCCCTGGTGTTTCGGGGCTTGTGTATTCAGCGTATAGGGAGGATCGGCTCTGGCGTCAAGCGTAGCACCATTTTGTAGATTATCCCCTGGACGCAAAATGCGTACAATTTTCTACATCAGCCGGGCCACACGGATGCGCTGTTTGTGTTCAAATCAGAGCGTAAATCGACGAAGAAGACTCATCCTTGTGGCCCGGCTGATACAGAAGAGTTTACGCATTTTATGTCCGTAATCTCCAAAATGACACAGAGGAGACGTTACGCTGCCTAAATGTTGAATAAAGTCGTTATTTTTGTTTTATTTCCATACAAAAAGTATTATTGTCGCTTCATGACGTTTAGATTGAACCACTGATGTCAGATGGAGTATCCTGGCGATGCTTTTAATACTTTTCTGGGCCTTGACCGTGTTAATTACTCGGCAGTCAATGAGACAGTCACAAGTCTCCCGGGTCTCATCTAAAATATCTTAAATTGTGTTCGGAAGACGAATGAAGCTTTTACGGGTTTGGAACGACATGTGAAAAATGACAAAATGATAATTTTGAGGTGGAATGCTTTACTTACTTTTCACTGCTGATTATATGCTGTATAATTGAGTATGTGACGAATAAATAAAACCTTGAGTATCTCTTTAAAAAAAATTAAGCACGCAATTTTAAATTCAGGTGTTTCAACAAGATGCCATTTTATCTTTATCCACCAGATAAAGGTTTTAATATTTTTTATTTGATTTGATTATTTCAATATTTTATTTAAAAAAAATCAGAAAACCTCAATATATTTAATTTGACGTGAAAATGCTGAAAGAATAATTAAATAAACAGAAAATAAATCAGTAAAAATGCTATTTTGTTTTATTTTTCTATAAAATTAATTTGAAATATCTATTTAATCTATTTAAATATATATTTAATTTGACACACCTGTGTTGTTAAAATGCACAAAGAATAAGTAAATAAACAACAAATTAACCAACAAATAAATGCAATTGTTTGCATTTCTTTATTTTATTTTTATTATTATTTTATAGAAATCTATTAAAGTTCTTGGCACACTTATGCATGGAAAAAAATACTGAAGGAACAAGTAAATAAACACATTAATAAATCAGCAAAAAATACAAATGTGCTTCCTTAAAATATACACAATATTGTGTAGAAACAGAAATTGCTAAATGTACAAATAAACAGACAATAGCATGACATTTTGAAGAAAAACTGATAGTATTTTCTTGTAAAGCATACGCCAATAATGGTTTAATTTGAACGTCGTTACAGTGAATGCAACTCTTGTGGTTTTCTAAGCAGCAGTTATTTGTTTGGTCACATATGTGGAGTTTCTCCTCAGTGCACTTCATTCTGCAGCTCGTATTAAACACACGGATATAACTGGCAGCACACTGCTTCTAGGAGCTGAAAGCGTGGAGCGTCTCTCCTCTTGCACAGATGGAGTTTTACTACATGTAGGCCAGTCTGGGCTTTAGCTGTGTATTAACAGATTTGATTTGGTGAAGCATCTAGATGCATGCCGCCAGAACTTTATAAAGACTCTCTAATCTGAGCGTCCCGACTGAAATATGCTGCATGCGTTTCGATGCGGTCTGCAGATTTCATTGATTATATAAATGTGCCGACTGTGTTCAGGTGCAGCGCTGAGCGGATAAACCCTGCCGAAGCAGACAGAAGAAGAGCTTCCTTCTCTCTCTCTCTCTCTCTCTCTCTCGTCTGGCTGGGCTTTATTCGCTCAGGTTGTTGTTTTGGACGGTGCCGTGCAGATGCAAACTCTCAGTTTTGCAGTTAAATAACAGAACACAAACCCTCCCACATCTCCCTCGTGGGCTTCTGTTCATCCGAGAGTGATGAAAATCAGAAGCAGCGTCACAGGTCTGGTGTTATTTACAGGGCAGGTAAACAACAACACCCCCCCTCCGCGTGGACAAGGGCAGATCCGCACTCACAGGTCACTCCTGATAAATCATCATGCACAGCGACAACAAATACATGCGTTTAGTATTGAAAAGCAGTGGTTAAAGATGCATTAAAGACATATTCCTTAAATGCAAGTGTGTTGATGGCATGCTGATGATAACTCTGACATGTTTGCTTGCAAAAAACTGCCTTATTTTAGTATTATTGAGATACTAGTTTTATTATATTTTGAATCTGTTGTTATTTTTATATTTTACATTTTAATTTTACAGTTTAAGTTATTTTGTTGTGTGTTTTTGTCCTTTTTAGTAGATTTAGTTTATATATATATATATATATATATATAGTTTTTGTTCATTTTAATTTCAGTTTTAGTTATTTTAGTACATGACCTTAAACTCAATTCAAAATGAGAAATGATGGCAACTTGCTGAAATAAAGTGTTTTATATTTAAAAGTGTATTATATTTATTTCAGTTAAATATTATTTTATTTAAAGTAACCAAAATGCTTTTTTATGGTTTTTGTTTTAGTTATAGATAACTTAACCATTGCAAAAACAATTAAAAAATGTGTTGACATAAATGCATTTACATAGCAAGAAATTAATACACAATATTTGCGGATTAATATATTTAAACATTATAGGATAGATACAAAACTAAAATGAATGAGCAAATCTAAAACCATAACAAACATTTTTGTTACTTGAAATAAAGTAAACATTAACTGAAATATATATTTTGTTTTTATTTCCTTTAGTTGCCAAAGCAAAATTTTTCGTTTTAATTTAGTTAAATTTAATGTACTAAAATAACATGTAAAAAAAAAATGTAACTAAATAAAACTCAAAAGGAAAAAAATAAATATATTTATTCAAAATATTAATACAACTATAATAGTATTTAATTGATACTTAAATAAAAATTATATAACAGTAATACATGTTTATATATATAGTCAGTATGAATCAGTGTTATTTTATTTGTGCTATTGTAGTTTTTATTCATTTTGAATGAGCTGGAGTTTATACATTTAATGTGGTTTTTCATGTCTATTACAATCTTTCATTTTTATTTCAGTTTTTATAATTTTATTACTTAAACTTATTTCAGTTTTTATAATTTTATTACTTAAACTTATTTCAGTTTTTATAATTTTATTACATTAAATTATTTCAGTTTTTATAATTTTATTACTTAAACTTATTTCAGTTTTTATAATTGTATTAAACTTATTTCAGTTTTTATAATTTTATTACTTAAACTTATTTCAGTTTTTATAATTTTATTACTTAAACTTATTTCAGTTTTTATAATTTTATTACTTAAACTTATTTCAGTTTTTATAATTTTATTACATTAAATTATTTCAGTTTTTATAATTTTATTACATAAACTTATTTCAGTTTTAATAATTGTATTACTAAAACTTATTTCAGTTTTTATGTACATTTTTCATTAAAGATTTATATTTAATTTTATATCAGTTCAATAAAAGTGTTCACAATAGTGACCGTGTTAAAGCAGCACAGATTGGGTCGAGTTACTCGCTGAAGTGCTAGTATAGTGATAGTAATAGTAATACTTGACTCTGAAAGCACTAGTAATTCTTCACATACACCAGAGATTATTTATGAGCACAGTTAATCGATCCAAACAGGTGTAAGAAAACATTCGTTTATATACGAGTCAGAATCTCTTCTCTTTCATCCTCACGTCTTTCTTTGATCCCTGACCGACATTATGTGCCAGCGCCGGTCAGACCGACCCGTAATCAGGTCTGAGAACCAGGTTAAGCCCATTTCAGCAGCATTTACTCAGCGATTAAACCGTTCATCTCTCAGTAATCCGTCTTACTGTTAAAGAAATCACAAGAACATGCACACATCAGATTTAAAGCATTTCTCCTAGACAGCAATAACATTCAAAAGTGTAAATTAAGACATGTTTCTCCTGAGAAAAAGACCCAGAGAATCGCACCGGTTTTTCTGAAGAGATCTTAAAGGAACATTTCACCCAAAAATACAAATTTGCTGGAAATGTGCTCACCTTTAGGTCATACAAGATGTAGATGAGTTTGTTTCTTCATCAGATTTGGAGAAATGTAGCATTACATCAGAGTCTCAGCAATGGATGCTCTGCAGTGAATGGGTGCCGTCAGAATGAGAGTCCAAACAGCTGATAAAAACATCACAGTTAACATCTTGAGAAGACAAAAGCTGCATGTTTGTGTGTTTTTAAGAAACAAATCCATCATTAAGATATTTTTAAGCTATAACCGTCTCTTCTGGCTTAGTCCATAATCCATAATAACAGAGAAAAAGTGCATCTCCTGTTGTCTCTCGCATCAAAACCCACCCATATATATTAATTTAGAGCTGTTTTAGCTTGTAAACAGTGCTTGACTTGAGTATACTTCTCTCCTGATTCAGACTAGATGACGTTTTTTATCAGGGAAAGCAATATTATGGACTCGTATTTGGGCCAACAGCAACAGTTTGAAGTTAAACGCGTCTTAATGATTGATTTAATTAATACAAACACACAGTTTTTGTCTTCTCCAGATGTTAACTGATGGACTGCAGTGGTGTGGATTATTGTGATGTTTTTATCAGACTCTCATTCTGACGGCACCCATTCACTGCAGAGCATCCATTGCTGAGACACTGATGCAAGGACACATTTCTCCAAATCTGATGAAGAAACAAACCCATCTACATCTTGGATAGCTTGAGAGTGAGGACATTTCTTCCTCAATATGATTTCAATATGAACTCGAGCATTTCTCGTCTCATTCTCATCATATAATCCGAGCTGCTCTCCATCGTGATTTCAGATCTCTTGCTGCATGTTAATTGACTCGTTTGTGTGTATATGTATTTCTCCTGACGCTTAGAGGAAACGTAGCTGATGTCCTGAGCAATAGAAATATCCTGCGGGAACAAAAGCGTGTCATGAAAGCGAGTTTATCTCCCTTCACGGACGGTGACGTCTCAGCAGTGACTCACGGCCTCCCGTCTCTCATTCATATTCATAACGGATCTGCAGCTCCGACTGAGTGATTGTGTCCAACTATAAACATGATTTCAGTTGTTTATGAAGGTTATTAATGCACTCATTAAATTATGGTACTTACAGCTCAGATGAAGCACCATCCCAAGACATCAGAATTCAACAAAGTAAGTTATTTTGATTATAACTTTCAGTGGTTCTTTACAAATCCTACTGTATCATATTTGATATGCACATTTCTAAATGATCAACATGATCTCCTCATGCCTTCTGTCGTCTGATCGATGGTTTAGCCTTTCTCTAATCCAGTAAAAGCCCTTTTAGTGTAATTCTACAAACGTCCGACTTCAGCTGGTGCTTCACGTGTCTTCTTAATCTGAACTCTTTATTGATTTTGATAAAGTATAACGTCTGTCATATCTCCAGATGAACACTTTCTGAAGCAGCTCAGCTTTACTTGATTCTCCATCAATCATGTTTTAGTCTCAAATCTGATCCTCAGATGATCTTTAGAGGAGCGTTTGTTTCTCTCTCAATCAGCATTGCATTGTATGTTTGGATCATTTAAATTTAATCTTACCAAGTCATTTTATTGGAGATATAGATTGACAACGGATATGTACATCATGTTAAATAAGTATCTGCTATAATGTTATAAAAGTCTCACATATTTACATGACAAACATCAGAATTTAATACATTTTTGTTCATATAAATATAATGATCTGCACCAAATTGCTTTTTTTTGGTAACAATATACATTCAAAAGTTGGGAGTCAGTAAATTCACAAAAGTATATTTTTTTTTGTTAAAAGAAATTAATACTTTTCTTCAAAATGCATGTTTTAAATAGATTTTTTAAGGTGATAGTAAAGTCTTATAACATTTTGAACAAATGCTGTTCTTTTGAACTTTTTTATTCATCAAAGAATCCTTAAAAAAACATTAAGCAGAACAAGTGTTTCCAACATTGATAATAAATCAGCATATTATTATGATTTCTGAAGATCATGTGACACTGAACACTGGAGTAATGATGCTGAAAATACAGCTTTTATCACAGAAGTAAATTATAATTTAATGTATAATAAAATTAGCATTTTTGTTCACATAATATATGTGTGTGTACGGTGTATATTTATTATGTATAAATACAAACACATCCAGTATATATTTAAGAAAAACATGTTATGTATATATATTAAATATATTTATATATAATATAAATGATATGAATATAAATATATACTGTATGTGTGTGTATTTAAACATACAGAATAAATATACACAGTATATATTTTGAATGCGATTAATGGTTTGACAGCACTAATTAAAATAAAATAAATTAAATTGCAATAATATTTCACAATATTGCAGTTTTTCCATATTTTTGATCAAATAAATGCAGCCTTGATGAGCAGAAGTGTCTTCTTTTAAAAACATGATGCTGACCCTTACACACGGTGCTTTAGTTTTGCATATTTGTTTGAATAAATCCGATATAATGCACACATTTGTACGAGTGTTTGAGCAGAGTTTCTGATAATGAAAGCAGTGTGTGTGGACCTGATGTCTGTCGTGTTGTTGTGCAGATGGAGAGGACGCTGCGGCTGAAGAGCGTCTCAGACGAGCGCAGCAGGTGAGACGGATGCCAATGTGACCTTGTGCCACCGCTGGGGTGCAGATTTCCCTCCAAACCTCCAAAGCAGATCAATTTAATCCTGCACAGACTGCATTGTCTTTGGAAAAACAGATTACAGACATGACATTTTTAATCAGGAATTTCCCTCTGTCACAGCGCCCCAAGACTCTCTAATTCCCTTTGCAAATATGAACTGTTTTTCATGAGTATTAAGTGTATTTCAAAGCATAGCTGGGGGCTAGTTGTCACATACAGATACAAGAGTATTGTTTATAAATGCCCACATGGGGCACTCAGACTTTAATTCCTGCAAATAGTTTTTTAATTACATTTAATTGCAATATACTGTCTGTTGGGCCAAAACATCAGTTTTACACAATGGTTTAAAATATGTTACAATGGTTTAAAATATGTTACAATGGTTTAAAATATGTTACAAATATGTAAACTGTAACATATTTTACACAATGGTTTAAAATATGTTACAATGGTTTAAAATATGTTACAAATATGTAAACTGTAACATATTTTACACAATGGTTTAAAATATGTTACAAATATGTAAACTGTAACATATTTTACACAATGGTTTAAAATATGTTACAATGGTTTAAAATATGTTACAAATATGTAAACTGTAACATATTTTACACAATGGTTTAAAATATGTTACAATGGTTTAAAATATGTTACAAATATGTAAACTGTAACATATTTTACACAATGGTTTAAATATGTTACAATGGTTTAAAATGTTACAAATATGTAAACTGTAACATATTTTACACAATGGTTTAAAATATGTTTCAGTTTACATATTTGTGGTTCAACCAACAGTTCTGTGGTTTATTATAGGTTTGGATTTAACTTAAAAGCTTATGCTCTTTAATAGCAGGTTATATTGTGACAACTTACCCCATAGGTATGACAACTAGCCTTTACGTACTCTATAGTAGAAATAAATTTTACTTTTATTCAGCAAGAATGCATTAAATTGATCAAAAGTAACATTAAAGACATTTATAATGTTAAAAAAAGATTTCTATTTAAAATAAATTCTAAGTTTTTAACTTTCTTTTTTATCAAATAATCATGAAAAACGAAATTGATCATGATTTCCACAAAAACATTAAACTGTTTTCAACATTAATAATAATCAGAAATGTTTCTTGAGCAGCAAATCGGAATATTATAATGATTTCTGAAGATCATGTGACACTGAAGACTAGAGTAATGATGATTTTATAGTTTATATAAAATGTATAAACTATAAAATCATCATTACTCCAGTCTTCAGTGTCACACGATCTTCAGAAATTTCTGATTAAAAATACAGGAAGAAGTATAGAATTGTGAAATATTATTAAAATTTAAAATAACAGTTTTATGTGTTATTTTAAATTTTAATAATATTTCACAATTCTATACTTCTTCCTGTATATTTTATCAGAAAGGAGGCTTCTTTCAAAAGCATTTTTTTATTACAAACCCTAAACCAAGATGTGTTGCCACAATAATTAGTGCAGATGATTTGATGAAGTTCTATACTTGCGTAGACCATCATACATCATCTTGAGAACGATCGTGTGCATTGCTCTTGTTTCAGCCGTACGGATGGCAGCTTCACACTCCTCCGCGCAGAACGTTGCTTCAGTCTCCGGGAATGCTGTCGTATTCTCCTCTGAGTGTGTCTTACAACGGCAAGACCTGCATCCTCTTCAGAGCCCGCAAACTGGCCATCAGGTACCGGAATCACAGTTTAGTGGATCTCACCGAGAGCACCTTCAGCACAGACGCACCGGTGGACACCAAAGGCTCCTTCTGCAGCAAAGACAGAGCCACGTGAGTTCAGCTGTTGTGAAATGTAGATTCTTCAGCAGTGTGTCTCGCAAATACAGGTCCAGATGCATTCCACCCGAAATAAAACGTAAAAAACACTTCTATATGATTATAATAGAATACATTATATTTGGTTCTCCGCAATGTCATGATGAATTTTAGTTTTTGGAGTGAAATGTTATCTGGACGTATTTCATGCGATCTAAAAACTACATTGAGACAGAAAATTTGACACTTAATGAATTTTGACTTGATGGACATTTAATAATAATTTGGCATATTTTGTTATTCTCCAGACTCAATCTACGTTTTGGCGATGTGGAAGATCTAAGAGGCCTCTCTATCAGGTTATTTCTTATTTATTTCATATAAATACATTTTTATAATTTTATTTATATTAATTCATGTCATTTTTTATGACTACATTTTCTAAAATGTTTATATATATATATATATATACATATATATACACACATACATGCGCATATATATTTATATACAGTATATATACACACACAATACAGTGATTTGACATTTTAGCGAAATGGCGAAACGCATTTAATTATGTTTTATTTTTAATATTAAAATATTTCATATTAACATCCTAAGAATATAAAGAGGTTTTCATCAATAATAATATTGCAGTCAGTCACAAACAGATTTGGAATTTAATGGAATAAAATGAAAATGTATTCAAATCTATTCTTTTTATATGTTTTATATCATGTTAATGGTTACCATTTATATCAAATTTCAAATAATTTATTTGTATTTTTTTTTATTTGTCATCAAAAATTTTAGTTAATGTGTAGAGGATCATCAAATGTAGTTCATCCAATCAGAATGTTGAGTGTAACGTGTGTGTGTGTGTGTGTGTGTGTGTGTGTGTGTGTGCGCGTGTGCGCATGTGTGTGTGTGCTAGTAAAACAATCAGTTTTCACTTCTCATAAAAGAACAGAAATGAGAGATGAGAGAAAAGAGATAAAGGCGTGTTTATTTCCACAGGCTACAGATGTCAAACACGTTCTACGAGTCGGCGGGACAGAACTGGTTCACTCTCGATAACGTTTACATCCATTACAACTGGACGTACGAGGCCACGTTCAACGCTACAGATGTGTACGCGCCCTCCACCAACTCCTATCACTGCCAGCACGTCAGCAGCCTGCAGAAGTACGACACGCTGCTGGTGCCCAGCGCCAACACCGACCACGCCGCAAACTGGCACATCACCTTCACCGACTTCCAGGTTGGCAGGCAACTCTTTCCTCCATCCTCCGCTGATAACGCCTCATACTGGACTTGTAGCATCTTGCGCTGTATTTTTAGCCTCGGGTGGGTGTAATGTAGTTACACAAGCGTGTGGTTTGGCGTGAGCAGCGTCTTTTTTTTAAAAGCTCACATCCAGAGTGGGTGGAAGAACACGAGAGTGTTTGGGTGAAATGAAATGCTTTTTAATGTGGAACAGAAAACTATGGATCATATTCTGCTATACCTGGAATCTCACTGACCATCAGATACAGACAGACAGACAGACAGACACACACACAGACAGACAGAGAGACAGATTGTCAGATAGACAGACACAGTCAGACAGACAGACAGACAGACAGACACACAGACACACACACACACACACACACACACACACACACACAGACAGACAGACAGATTGTCAGATAGACAGACACAGTCAGACAGACAGACAGACAGACAGACAGATAGACAGACACAGTCAGACAGACAGACACAGTCAGTCAGTCAGTCAGTCAGTCAGACAGACAGACAGACAGACAGACAGACAGACAGACAGACAGACAGACAGACAGACAGACACACACACACACACACACACACACACACACACACACACACACACACACACACACACACAGACAGACAGATTGTCAGATAGACAGACACAGTCAGACAGACAGACAGACAGACACACAGACACACACACACACACAGACAGACAGATTATCAGACAGACAGACAGACAGACAGATAGACAGACACAGTCAGACAGACAGACAGACAGACAGACAGACAGACAGACAGACAGACACACACACACACACACACACACACACACACACACACACACACACACACACACACACACACAGACAGATTGTCAGATAGACAGACACAGTCAGACAGACAGACAGACAGACAGACAGACAGACAGACACACAGACACACACAGACAGACAGACAGATTATCAGACAGACAGACAGACACACACACAGACAGACAGATAGACAGACACACACACACACACACACACACACACACACACACACACAGACAGACACAGTCAGACAGACAGACAGACAGACACAGTCAGACAGACACACAGACAGTCAGACACACACAGACAGACAGACAGACAGACAGACAGACAGACAGACAGACAGACAGACAGACAGACAGACAGACAGACAGACACACACACACACACACACACACACACACACAGTCAGTCAGACAGACAGACAGACAGACAGACAGACAGACAGACAGACAGACAGACAGACAGACAGACACACACACAGACAGTCAGAACGACAGACAGACAGACAGACAGACAGACAGATTATCAGACAGACAGACACACAGACAGATAGACAGACAAACACACACACACACACACACACACACACAGACAGACAGACAGACAGACAGACAGACAGACAGACAGACAGACAGACAGACAGACAGACAGACAGACAGACAGACAGACAGACAGACACACACACACACACACACACACACACACACACACACACACACACACACACACACAGACAGAACAACAGACAGACAAACACACACACACACACACACACACACACACACACACAGACAGACAGACAGACAGACAGACACAGACAGACAGACAGACAGACAGACAGACACACACACACAGACAGTCAGAACGACAGACAGACAGACAGACAGACAGACAGACAGATTATCAGACAGACAGACACACAGACAGATAGACAGACAAACACACACACACACACACACACACACACACACACACACACACACACACACACAGACAGACAGACAGACAGACAGACACACACACACACACACACACACAGACAGACAGACAGACAGACAGAACAACAGACAGACACACACACACACACACACACACACACACACACACACACACACACACACACACACACACAGACAGTCAGTCAGACAGACAGACAGACAGACAGACACACACACACACAGACAGTCAGAATGACAGACAGAAAGACACACAGACAGACAGAATGACATAGATATATAGATGTAAAATAGCTGTGAAAGATGCAGCATCTTACCGTCTGTTGTTGTTCCTCACAGATCCAGGCGTTTAACGTTCAGTCCAGTAAGTTTGCGGCGGCCAGCGACTGCGGGACCTTCTTCACTCCTGCCATCCTGATGGGTCTGATCACGTCTCTGATCCTGCTGCTGGTGCTGGCCTACGCTCTGCACATGGTGGTTCATCTAAAGCACATCGACCGCTACGAAGAGCACAAGACCACCGTCTACTTCCCGCGCAGCACAGAAGCGGAGAGCACAGAGAAGAACAACCTCTAGGGACCCTAGAGAGACAGACACTTCAGTGACTGAGCTCTGGCGGCCGGACGGGAAGAAAACGCCCTTCTGAACCGAGAATCAGAGCTGTTTGGGACTGACTGCACCACGGCAGTGGCATCATTGTGGTGGGACAGTGGAAGTCCGAATCAGGTTCCTTCGGGAGCTTTAAGGCTCGGCACAACGGAGGATTTGGAAACATCAGCCAGTTCTCACCAAAAAATCTAGGAATGAAACATTCAGCGTCGGGTTACCTTCAGATGCTTGAATGCGATTCGAAACAGCACAATAATCAATATATCTAGCATTTGCATCGTCTGTCTTAGCCTCTGTTTGACTGCTAAGGACCAGATTTAACTTCAGCACTGATGCTTCTTTGAAGTCAACATGAAATGCTGATTCTCAAGCAATTTTGCTGTTGTAATTTTAGATATTTGTGAATAAAACATGATTATTTTTTTTTTATCTGGAACTGATTGGATGGTATTACGGAAGCGCATTTCTGCCACAAAATTGAGAATATCAAACAGATAATTGCGACTCTTTTACACAATTCTGCATTTATATATATAAAAAAAACGTCTTTTGAAAAAATTATTGTGAAAAATAAACTTTCTATCTTTATATCTTGACTTTTTCTCTGAATTCTGTATTAATATCTCAATTCTGAGTTATCTAACAATTCTAATTTTATATCGGAATTGTGTTTATATCTTGCAGTTATGTGTTTATATCTCAAATCTGAGTTAGTCTCACAATTCGTAGTATAGATCACAATTATGTTTATATCTCACAAATGTGTTTATATCCCAATTCTGAGTTTTATTTTGCAATTATGTTTTGCGAGAAAAAAGTCTGAATCAAGAGATATAAACTCTGGAAAAAGGTCTGAATTATGAAATAAAAGTCCCAATAATTTATGTTTTATTCTGTGAAACAAGCTTCCATGCACAATGACTCACAATCACTCCAGGAATATGTATTAAGAGAATATTTGATTTCATGTTGACTTTGAAGTTTTAAACTGTGAATAGACCATTATAATAATGTAATATAGTTTTAATCTGCCGCTCAATCGAATAGATGAACAAAGCAATGCATTTCCCCATCGATTACCAAATTGGTGCTGATCAGCAAAACCTAAAACTCAAATTAATAAAACATATGGTTTCAATACAGTGTCTAATCAGATTAAATTTGAACAATTGAGGAGTTGCAAAACAATAACTGTATTAATTCCTGATGTTATTTTGAGAGCCTGTATTTTTACAATGACTGTGTTCTGGTATTTTTGTGTAAACTGTATGTTTTTGTAATATCTCATTTGATCTTTAGTGTATGTTTTGGCTACGGCGACTGAAGCAAAACAATGGAAACATGACGTCTGTTGTAGTGAACATGCAGCATGCCAGACACATTTCTGAACCACAATAATCAGACGGTTTGCTTTGTACCATGTACTGTATATTAATAATCATAATGTGCTAATATTTGTGTTTTAATGTACACATGTATTTGGGAACACAGTAATAGCTTAACTTTGTTCAGCGGACATTTATGCAGAGAGAGATGTGAAATGGGCTATGATGTATTAATGTTTGATGATTATTATTATTATTATTATTGTCCTCTCGGTTGAGTTCAATAAAACCAGCAGCACAGCACTGTTTCGAATCAATTACGTAGACTAAAAGTACATTATTAAATACAGTTTATTATAAAAACGAGATGTTATTTTCTCAAACTATTGATGAGCTATAAAAAGAGATCAATCATTTGAAAACAGCGCCACCTATATTATAAAATACTCAGTTATGAGTTTAAAAGATCACTTTCTAAAATATCTTACTTGGAGCAGGGCTTTTTAATATTTTAAATATTTAATATTTTAAAAATTGAAAGGTATCTATGTAGTTTCATGTATAAACACCCACAATTTACACTTAAAAATAAAATAAATAAATAATTTAAACAATTCTGATATATGTATAAATATATAATTGAATTATATATCATTAGAATTGTATAATATTGTGACCTTTAATATATATATAAATCGTCTAATTAAAGATAATATTAAGATACTTTATTACTATTTTTCTACTCATTATACATTAGGCTACTGTTAGATATTTCATATAATATAACTTTCTTAATCAAATCTCTTTCTCTAAACTTTTAAAATAATGTATTAATATTTTTAAATAATTTATTTTATGTAGGCTATATGTAGAGAGATATATTTGGATAATCAATTAATATATATATATGAATAAATTATTATGCATTAATTTAATCTAATTTGTATTTATTTTAATCTTATGTTTTATTATTCACTTACATCGTTTTTTTTTTTTTTTTCACGGACCCCACGAAACCCCAAAGCTTACATAATATCACGCAAATGTTGTGATAATAACTTTATAACACCATAAAGTATTTAATTAAAAGGAATATAAAACAAACAAAATAATAATTTCCCACACAGACAAAATTGTCGAATCGTACTCGGTTACTATCGTAACCTCGGTTCCCTGAGATACGGAACGAGTACTGCGTCTTGTAAAGACGCATATGGGAAAATGCCTTTTTTCTCCTGAACTGAAGTCTTATTTAATCACGCAGTGAAACTGCACGACTATTGGTTCGTGCAGGTGTAGAAAAACGAACCAATGGGTCGGCAGCGGAGCTGCACGAACCTATGGCGACGATACGCGCCAATATTCCCGCCGAAACGGGCGGGGCATCTGGCTATATAAGCGGTCGTTTCGCCATAGGATCCTCAGGTTTACTTCGACTGAAGCGACGACTGAGTCGTGCAGCTACCTGGCACGGCAAAGTACGCAGTACTCGTTCCGTATCTCAGGGAACCGAGGTTACGATAGTAACCGAGTACGTTCCCTATCGATACTCCACTCGTACTGCGTCTTGTAAAGACGCATATGGGAACTGAATTTAATCACGCCGTGCTAGGGTAGATGAACGACTGTATATACTTCCATAAACATAAATGCCCATAGGGAAGTAAGTAGTATACTTCAGGCTAAAGCGAGCTAAACTCATAGAGGTCGTGCTCGGCCTGGATAATCGTTCCACTTCTGTATACTCAGTTAACCGGAGTATGCAGGGTGCCAATTAGAGAGCCTGAGCGCATTGCGGTCAAGAAATCTCTGACAGGATTGTTCCCACAGCGTATGTGTACAAGCTCATCTAAGCAGAGAGGACTCTGGCCTGTAAGGCCGGTATGTCCAGGTTATAAAACCTAGCAAATGTGGACGGAGTGGCCCAGCCAGCCGCCGTACAAATCTCTGTAATGGATACACCGCTAGACCACGCCCATGACGAGGCGATGCCTCTAGTCGAATGGGCTCGTACTCCAATGGGGCATTGCAGGCCCAAAGAAGAGTATGCCAGCATGACAGCATCCACTATCCACTTAGAGAGTCTCTGCTTCGTGACCGGATGTCCTTTGGTGCGGTTACCGAAGCTAACAAAGAGCTGTTCCGTATGCCTAAAAGGGGCGGAACGCTCAAAGTAGATTCTCAGAGCTCTGACAGGGCATAACAAAGATAACTCCCGGTCCTCCTCAGACGGAGGAAGCGCGGAGAGCGTGATGACCTGAGCTCTGAACTGGGTTGAAAGTACCTTAGGTACATAACCATGCCTTGGTTTCAGGACGACCTTGGAGTCGTTAGGCCCGAATTCCAGGCAGGCAGGGCTAGTAGAGAGCGCCTGCAGGTCTCCAACTCGCTTAACCGACGCTAGTGCTAGTAGCAGAGCAGTTTTCAGCGAAAGTGACCGGAGGTCCGTAGACTGTAGCGGCTCAAAAGGAGGGCCTTTCAAGGCCCTCAGTACAGTGGGCAGATCCCATGTAGGGACAGTAAGGGGCCGAGGTGGATTCAACCTCCTGGCTCCCTTCAGAAAACGGACAACTGAGTTGTCTCTGCCTACCGACTGGCCCGCTATAGGGGCATGAAAGGCCGCTATAGCTGCTACGAACACCTTGAGTGTAGAGTGAGAACGTCCTTTATCTAGCAGTTCCTGCAGAAAGGACAGAACCACCGCTAACTCAGAGGTAGAGGGGTTTTCACCACGGTTGAGGCACCAAGTGGAGAAAACAGACCACTTAAGGGCATAGAGGCGTCTCGTAGACGGGGCTCTAGCCTCAGAAATGGTGTTTAACACTCGCTCTGGGAAGCCAGTAGGCTCCCATTGAGCGGCCAAATGTAGAGAGCCCACAGCTCGGGTCGAGGGTGCCATATTGTTCCGTTCGCCTGAGAGAGGAGATCCCGTCTCAGGGGCACGGGCCAGGGAGCTGCTGTCAGTAGCTGAGTCAGCTCTGACAACCAAGGTTGGTTCCTCCACAATGGGGCCACCAATAGCACCTTGTGACCCTGTTCCCTGATACGCCTGACGACCTGTGGAAGCAGGGCGATCGGGGGGAATGCATAAAGGAGGAGGTTGGGCCAATCGTGGGCCAACGCATCCCTGTCCTTCGAATAATAAGTTGGGCAGTGAGAGTTGTCTTTGGAGGCGAAAAGGTCTACTTCTGCCTTGCCAAAGGTCTTCCAGATCTTCTGAACCACCTGCGGATGGAGCATCCACTCCTCTGAGGGGACATTGCTCCGAGATAACATATCTGCTCCTTGGTTCAGTCTGCCCGGCAGGTGTGCTGCCCTCAGCGAGCGCAGGTTGAGCTGAGCCCATTCCAGAAGGCGCTCTGCCAGAATAAAGAGGCGCTTCGAGGAGACACCTCCCTGGTGATTTATATAGGACACCACGGACATGTTGTCTGAGCGAATCAGCACATGGCGTCCTATTATGTCCGGCAGGAAAAACTGGCAGGCTCGACAAACTGCTAGCATTTCCAAGCAGTTGATGTGGAAGCCGCTCTCCGTCTTCGACCAATGGCCGAAGGTCGGTTTGCCTTCGCACAGCGCCCCCCAACCTGTGTTGGAGGCGTCTGTCGTGACAACTTTCCTGGTGTGGACCAACCCCATGGCCACGCCCTTCTCCATCCACCGTGGGTTCTTCCAGGGGGTCAGGGCTGTTACACAGGCCTGATTCACCCTGATATGCAAGCGTCCGTGACGCCATGCGTTGTGTGGAACCCGTGGTTTCAACCAGCGTTGAAGGGGGCGCATGCGGAGCAGGCCCAGCTGTAACACTGGCGATGCTGCGGCCATAAGGCCCAGCATTCTCTGAAACACTTTGAGTGGGCGAGCGGTGTCGCTCTTGAAGGTGGCCACGAGTTTCTGAATGGCCAGAGCGCGTTCTGGCGCTATCACCGCTCTCATGTGAGCTGAGTCCAGAACTGTACCCAGGAACGATATTCGTTGGCTGGGAGACAGTGCACTTTTGGCGAAATTGACCCTGAGCCCCAGGCGCTCTAAGTGGCTGAGGATGAGGGTTCTGTGTGAAAGTAGTTCCACCTCTGACTGGGCCAGAATGAGCCAGTCGTCGAGGTAGTTGAGAATGCGGATTCCCATCTGTCTCAGAGGGGAAAGAGCCGCGTCCATGCACTTCGTAAAAGTACGGGGGGCCAGAGACAGCCCAAAGGGTAGGACCGTGTACTGGTAAGCCACTCCCTCGAAGGCGAATCTCAAGAATCGTCTGTGATGGGGGGCTATCTGGATGTGAAAGTATGCATCTTTCAGGTCCAGAGAACAGAACCAGTCCTCTGTGCAAATCTGCGAGAGGATCTGCTTCAGTGTGATCATCCTGAACGGCCGTCTCATGAGGGCGTGATTCAGGCGTCTGAGATCGAGGATGGGCCGGAGGCCGCCATCCTTTTTGGGGACGAGGAAGTAACGGCTGTAAAAGCCTGACTCGCTCAAAGCTGGAGAAACCATTTCTATGGCTCCTTTTTCCAGCAGCGTCATCACCTCTGAGCGCAGAACGCGAGCGTTCTCGCCCTGCACCGAGGTGGAGACCACGCCGCTGAAGCGCGGGGGTCTTCGAGCGAATTGGAGTGAATAACCTCGTTTTATTATCCCCATAACCCACTCTGACACTCCGGGGATGGCCTGCCAGGCCTCGGCCCGCGTGGCAAGGGGTTGGATAAACTCGAGTGGCCGGCTGCACGGAGGCAGGGCACTCGTGAGGGACGGAAGAGGAAAATTGCTCTCTTTTTGAGAATGTTTGTGTTTTATTTTTTCCGCTATCACAGCGGACAGTTGCATGGTCGCTTGTACGGACCCTGTAGCAACAGACACAATTCCCTCTGCACCCGGAAAAGAACGGGGTGCCAAGAGGTTTCCCATGAGAGGCCTTTTGGTGGGCGGTCCGGCCGTGGCGGGACTCGACCCTCTCCTCTTCCTGTCCTGCAGATCAGGAGGACGCCGGGCGCACAGGGTCCAACGCTATCTTGAGTCGGGGGCCCTGGCGTGTCGGAGGGGGGTGGCGTCTGGCTGAGCGTGAACGCCCTCGCGGCTGCGGAGTTCTAGCAGGCTGAGGGGCGTAAACGGCAGGTGCAGGTTTCGCAGACTGCTGAGTCAGCGCAGTCCTGGGGCGACTCTGAGCAGCTGCTGGGCTGGAGCGCTTGGGCAGGAAGTGTCGCATAGCCTGTGACGCCTTCTGTGCTTCTGTGAAGCGCTCAGCGAATCCTTTCACCGCAGGTCCAAAGAGGCCGCTGGGGGAAATTGGAGCATCAAGGAAGGAGACCCTGTCCGCATCCTTGATCTCCGTCAGCGTGAGCCACAGGTGGCGCTCGAGCACTACCAGGCTGGCCATAGACCTTCCTATGGCTTGGGGCGGTAGTCTTGGTGGCTTGCAAAGCTAGGTCTGTTGCGCTTCTCAGCTCCCTGAGAGTCGCAGGATCAGGCTCAGACTCGTCTATGGCAGAGAGGAGCTTGGCCTGATAGACCTGTAGAACCGCCATAGAGTGGAGCACCGAAGCCGCCTGTCCAGCTGAAGCGTAGGAGCGTCCAGCGAGCGCTGAAGTGGTCCTGCATGGCTTGGACGGGTGACTGGCTTTCGCCTTCCAGCCGATGGCAGTGGGTGGGCAGAGATGTGCAGCCACTGACTCATCCAGTTGAGGCATCCTCTCATATCCCTTTTCTTCAGCGCCATCAACCGTAGTGAGGGCAGATGAAGCGGAAGTACGGAGGCGGGCAGAGTAAGGAGAGCGCCAAGATCTCGTGAGCTCGTCATGTACTTCAGGGAAGAACGGCGATGGTCGTTGTTGAGGGGCCTGACGGCGCCCCGGCAGAAACCACTCATCCAGACGGCTGCGAGAGGGCTCCTCTGGTGGAGACCACTCCAAACCCAGCTCTTCAACCGCTTTGGAGAGGACACGGAAAAGTTCGGCATCCATCCCAGCTTTGGCGGCGCTGGGCGCGGGCAAACCTGAGGGGGCGGGGTCAGTCACTGAGCCCCACAGCTCCTCAGCATCTGAAGCTACCAGTGACATGCTGTCATCGGCCAGCTCATCGTCACTTCCCCCAAACAAGACCAGATCGCTCACGCTTGCGGAGGGACGCTGGTCAGGTTGGATAAAAAGGACGGGAGAAAGCTCTCTGTGTGGTGAAAACGAGGCACGCGGGATCTGAGCCGGCGTGAGCTCGCTTTCAACCAGGCGCTGAAAACCTCTGCCCCGCTGTTTTTTCCTCACAGGTCCCTGAGAGGAAGAAAACGGGAGGGCGCGAGATCGCTCTCTGAAAAGAAAGCGATGCGCGTGCGCAGAGAGGCGAGACTGATGCTCTCGCAGTGAGAGCAATCAGAACCAGCGAGCGCGGCATCCGCATGGGCTTTCCCCAGGCAGGAAACACACTCCCTGTGACCGTCATCGGCGTGCAGATCTCCCCTGCACGAGCCGCAGTAACGGCGCGGCATTAGAACGCCGATTTGCTCTTTTAGAAAAACTTACGTGATCGCCGGATAGCGGCAGCGAACGGGACCGGAACTGCTGCGATGCTGGGGCGCGTTGAAGGCGGATCAGCCGAGCAGATCGAGGTCGCTGGGTCCTACTGCGAGGCGTGTCAACGGCGAGTAGGCTTCTCTGGATCAGCGTAGACGAAGTCGTCGTCGCTGAAGGAGAAAAAATCTGAGGATCCTATGGCGAAACGACCGCTTATATAGCCAGATGCCCCGCCCGTTTCGGCGGGAATATTGGCGCGTATCGTCGCCATAGGTTCGTGCAGCTCCGCTGCCGACCCATTGGTTCGTTTTTCTACACCTGCACGAACCAATAGTCGTGCAGTTTCACTGCGTGATTAAATAAGACTTCAGTTCAGGAGAAAAAAGGCATTTTCCCATATGCGTCTTTACAAGACGCAGTACGAGTGGAGTATCGATAGGGAACTAGTTCCCCGAATAATGCGGTTACCTTTATATTGAGAGCAGCGTTTTCGTTCAAATCTTTTTCAAGGAAACTTCAGCACCTTAGTTTACTAATATAATAAAATATTTAATTCACATCAAATTAAACATTTTTTCTCCATAATTTCATATTAAATGTGTCGAATCTGGTGTTCTGAACAAAACAAGTGTTTCGTTCGTGGAAGTCACCGGATGTTTCTCTTCTCCGCGCTCATGTTGAACAAGCTGTCACTCTCAACTAAATTATTTTTCCGTAATATCCCCCCTTCTTCAATCCTAACCCTCAGAAGCCTCTCCAGCACCCGGTTTAATATGAATATGGAGAGATGTGTGGTGAGGTGTGTGCCGCGCGAGTCCAAACTGACCATCTCGTTCAATCTAAACGGCAGCAATAAACAGATGCTGAGAGAGCAGACAGAGCCGCTGGGCAAAGTCCTGGCTCGTATAGCCAACAGCATCACCAAGGGACAAAACAAAGCGAAAAAATCCAAACCAAACAAAGAGAAAAGCGAGACTCCAGACGCGGATAAAGCAGAAATCAGCCTGCGCGTGAACGAACAGCGCGTTCCCGAGGAGACCGTGAACGCGGACGCGTGGCAGAATGGAGCTGTGCTGTATGTTGGGGATTTTAAGTATAAAGTGGAACTGAATCCTCCAACATTCACCGTCTCTGAGCTCCCAACATCTCTAATGGCTGAGTTCCCCGTGTGTCCCAAGCTGGAGATGGAGTTTGGAGATCTGAGGGACTCTGAGTTTAAATGGTTGAAGGAAAGCTCTCCTAATGCACATATGAGAGGAGATCAAGACTGCTGGGTGGAGGCTGGACATGAACGTGTGTTCACACCGTCCAATCTGGACATCGGTTTGAGGGTGATGTTGAGATGCACACCTGGGAACGGACCCAGGTTTGGAGAACCTAAGGAACTGGTATCTTTAGGTGTAGTAGAAGCCGGCCCAGGAACATGCACCTTTGATACCAGACACATGTACACTCAGAAGGTCACTGATGAGTCTTCACTGAGGCTTGTGTCTTATAACATCCTAGCTGACATCTACGCTCAAACCGATCTTTCCAAAACGGTCCTGTACCCTTATTGTGCCCCGTACGCTTTAGAAATGGACTACAGGCAGAATCTGATCAAGAAGGAGCTGGCAGGGTACAACGCTGACATTGTCTGCCTCCAGGAGGTGGATAAGGGGGCTTTTGTAGATAGTTTATCTCCTGCGTTGGATGCGTTTGGGTTGGAAGGGGTTTTTAGGATCAAGGAAAGGCAGCATGAAGGTCTGGCCACGTATTTTAGGAGGTCTAAGCTGAAGATGCTCCAGCAGTATGATGTTAAGCTGAGCGAGGCTTTGATGACAGATGCTCTTCACCGGGAGCTGCTGGAGAAAGTGTGCAGTAATCCCAGCTTGAAGGAGAAGATCGAAAGCAGGTCAACCATGCTGCAGGTATTTCGGGGGGCTTTTTGACTCCGAGACCTGACCTCCAGTTCTTCACAAAGGCCTCAACACTTATTGTTTTTGATTTACTAGATATGAATTGTGCCCATACAATTTTTACAGTTTTGCACAAAAAAATAATTATATATATATTTACTTTTTTGACTTATGCTAAACTGACCTGGATTTTTTTATTGCAATGTGTATATATATATATATATATATATATATAAATAAAATATTGCAATAAAAAAAAAAATCCAGATCTAGAAATCCATTTTTTTTCATTCGAATTTCAAGACTGGAAATTTAAGAAGAAAAACCATTGTTGAGATTGGGAATTAAAATAATAAATAAATAGATTTTTGGTTTATTTTGATCCTTGTTTTGTTTTACTTTAAATTATTTTGAGTCATTTATTTTAATTTTGATATTTTATCTAATTATTTTTACACAACTTTTTATTATTTTTGAATAAATATTTTCTTGAATTGAAAAAATAAATGTATAGATTTTTTTGTTGTTTTTATTTAATCCTTGTTTTGTCCTACTTTAAATAATATCTCATTTAATGTCATTTTTATTTCTTTATCTTAATTTCTTTATCTTAATCTTATTTTATTATCTATTTATTTTTCTTTAATTTTTAATTTAATTTAAATTTTACTTAAATTTCAATCGATGTCTTTAAAATAAACAAAAATATATTTAAAATCAATTATTTAATCTTTTTCATTTCAGTTTTGCTTTTAATTATTTTCTTGAATTAAATATTTTTAGTTATCATTTTTTGGCTCATTTAAATCCTTGTTTTGTCCTACTTTAAATAATATCTCATTTAATGTCATTTTTATTTCTTTATCTTAATCTTATTTTATTATCTATTTATTTTGACACTGCTTTTCTCTAATTATTTTTCCTTGAATCAAAATAAAAATGTTTTGGCTTATCCTTTAAATATATGTTTGTTTATTTTAATGTGTTTCATTTATTGTAATCTTTTTAATTTTTATACTGTTTTGCTTTTAATTATTTTCTTGAATTAGAATATTTTTTGGCTTATTTAAATCCTTGTTTAGTGCTATATTTAATCATCTTGCTTTGAGGACGAACCCAATAGAAATGCATCTGCACCTGTTTTTCTCAGGTGAGCGTCTTGCAGTCGTTATGCGACCCGTCAAGGGTATTATGTGTGGGAAACACACACCTGTACTGGCACCCTAAAGGTGAGACTCAGAGTGAATATAATGACGTTAGCTGTAGTTTCTGACAGTCTGCTGTGTGTTCAGGAGGAAACGTTCGACTGGTTCAGATTGCAGTGGCTCTCAAACACATGAAGCAGGTTGTGATGGAGAAGCATCCCGGGGCCGGGCTCATATTCTTGGGTGATTTCAACAGCACGCCCTCGTCCGGTCTCTTCCAGCTCGTCTGTGACGGATCCGTCTCGGAGAATCATGACGACTGGGTCTCCAGCGGGCCGGAGGAGCAGATCCAGGTGGGACTGATGAACCCGTTCCGGCTGGCCAGTGCTTGTGGCGTCCCGGCTTTCACCAACTACGTCGGGGGCTTCCAGGGCTGTCTGGACTATATTTTTGTGGAGCCGCATGTGCTGCAGGTGGAGCAGGTGATTCCTCTGCCCGGTCTTCAGGAGGTCACGACCTGTGTGGCCCTGCCGAGCGTCTCGCACCCGTCAGATCACATCGCGCTGGTGTGTGACCTCAAGTGGAAGTGAAACGATCACAAAGTTTTGTTTCATCAAAAGCAAAAAGCTTTTTAAAGATCTGATTTCAGCATTGTTTATATTTATCACACAGCTTCAGTTTCACTTGTACAAATTACATTTATGATGAAAGGATAAGTTATTGTGTGATATTCATCAAATGCCAGTATTGACATATACTTGGAAATATTAAAATATGTAATTACAATATGCGACTGTTTAAATTCATCAACTTTGCTTTTCAAACCAAAAGAGCGAATGGACATAACCAGTTTCCCCTATAAAGAATAGTTAATCCAATGATGTAGATGAGTTTGTTTCTTCATCAGATTTTGGGAAATGTAGCATTGCATCACTTGCTCACCAGTGAATGGGTGCCGTCAGAATGAGAGTCCAAACAGCTGATAAAAACATCACAATAACGTTCGGCTGTGAAAAAAAAAGAAAGTCCTACATTTAAAAAAACGTGTGCGAGTTCACGAGTTCGTCTACCAATCGTATGAGATGAACACCGCTTTCACTCTCAACCAAACTAACATTACTAGCCAATCAGAAGTTGTTGCTATTATAAACACATGATGCATATAATAATATCGCAGCTCTGATGAATGGAGAAGAAGTCTGGGTCTCGAGCACGAGGCGTAATGGTCAAAGATATCACTCTAGCGCATGTTTACATAGAAAAGCTTTGTAAACGGCTTATAGTAAGCACATCATCTCAATAAAAACGATATGATTGTCAGAACGACTTTTAAGAAGGTCCTGTTCACACATGATCTCTTAATGGTAATTTACCAGTAAAGACTATGTGTGAAAGGCGCTAAACTCTTCCTCTGCTGTGAGTTTGTGTTACTTAACGATCATCTCGGAAAACAGTGTGTAGTATCTCACTAGATTTGTAACGTAAATCATTTATGAACCCATGCCAACACAGGATAATATATCAACATATTTCTATTAGGGGTGTGCCATATTGAAAAAAAATGATATCTCGATATTTTGGGGTATTTTTTCGATGACGATATTTTGCCGAGTGTGTTATTGTGGTAATATCTGAATAGCGTGCACAGCTGCAGTTTATGATATTCTTCATATTCGGTGTGCTCAGTTCACATCAGTGATTAATCAATCTTTTCATTTAAGTTTAAATAGATTTTTACCTTTAATAAAGCATTTTTTTCTAAAAGTGTACATCTTTTGAGTCAAATTGTAACTTAATCGGTCAATTAAGATAACACACATTTAGGCAGTTATCAAACAAATGAAACCAGTATTATCAAAATTATTATTTACAGACGTTGCATCTGAAGTGGCATTTAGATGTATTCACACTGTTTAATACAGCTCATAGGAATAATGAGTGATTTAACCAGTTACAAATGCATCATTTTTTGACATTTTAAACATAAAACATTGAATACTGATATTTAAAATTATTTTAAAAACGAAAATAAACTTAAATGTGAAATTAAATCGCCAGCAGGTGGCAGAAAGTCACTGGTAATAAGTGAGTCACTGCGACTGAACCGAATCATTTAAACGATTCATTAGTTTAGCAAGTGAGTCACTGCGACTGAACCGAATCATTTAAACGATCAATTCATTTAGCAAGTGAATCACTGCGAGTGAACCGAATCATTTAAACGATCAATTCATTTAGCAAGTGAGTCACTGCGATGAACCGAATCATTTAAACGATTCATTAGTTTAGTGAGTCACTGCGACTGAACCGAATCATTTAAACGATCAATTCATTTAGCAAGTGAGTCACTGCGAGTGAACCGAATCATTTAAACGATTGAATCATTCAGGAACGAATCACCGTCATGTTGCTCAGAGACGCAAAACATCGCTGTGGCTGTTTGGAATAATTTTTTGTCGGCGAAACAGCCAATATGGTGTCTATAACGTTAGTATCTTAATATTAACTTGTTTATTAAACAGTTGTATAAAATCAATATCACATTTGTAATCGTGCTTATTTTGAAGAAAAAACGGCACTCTTCTTGTGATTTTAACTATGTGAAAAACGTAAATATATACATTTTCTGCCCCCATATCTTGAATTTTGCGATCACTCTTAATGCATTTTAATCGACTGAACCATGCAGTGAAAGAACCCGCTCTAAACGCGCGCGTGCACTGATTAACCCGCTTCATTAATCAGCACGTGACGTTAAGGCTAATGCGCGCGTGCGTGCACTCTGTAGGCGTTTTTTTTTTTTTTACAAAAATACTCGATATTGTCAAATTGCATATCGTTAAAACAACAATTACGATAATATTGCACACCCCTAATTTCTGTGTGATTTGTTGCACATCTTGATTTCAAAATAAAAGTGTAAACCCTCGCTCTGAGTTTGCAGGTGAAAAGAAATGTATTTAAACGTCGTTGAATAGCGCTGTAAAATAAACAACACCAGGCCGTTAGCGCTCTCTGCTGTTATACTATGTGTTATAATAATGGTTTAAGTTGGTTTTGTTCATATTATTGGCATATTGATGTGTGGTTCAATAAATCCATGTCATTTCTTGGTTTTGATTCTTTATTTAAGCCAATTATTATTGCCTATTTGTTAGTTTATATGTAAATATAGTAGGGGTGGGCATAGATTAATTTTTTTAATCTAGATTAATCTAGATTAATTTTGGAATTAATCTAGATTAATCTAGATTAAAATGGCTCATTTGAATTCTGCCGAAGGCATTCAGAATATGTGTGCTACCCAAATAATGACTAAAAGTAAGTCTTTGAGAACGGGTTTCTCAAGCCAGGTGGCGCATTAGACCAGGGGCTCATCTCCTGTTTCCAAAATGCATCACAAACTGCTTGAGAAAGCTGTTCTACTATGATAATTGGTGATGAAAATAAACTATGTTCAATAAGATGTACTTGTGTTTACTAACTGTTTATTCAGTTAAACATGAATTTTGAACTGTAGGCCTACATAAGAGGTCGTGATGAACTGTTTACAGTTTCCATTGGGAAGCTTCTTAAAAATAAATTTTCCCTGAAGCAAACCCGGCGGCTTCATAGCTGCATCCATGTTAGCACGTCACGTCTGATGTGGTAATTTCACAGTAACCTTAGGCATACACACAGGTTCGAAGCAGAGGGTGACACGGGAGTGAATTCTCAAGTTCACATGAGACCTAAAGCGCATCCTGTTTGCTTAAAAGCGCAACGTTTCGTTGTTATTCTGAGTGCACACAAATAAACGTAGAGTCTTTACAGATTCGAAAGATGTATTAGGCTACTTTTATCTGTATGACCAAGAATGACGGAGATTTTAAGAGCAAGTGAGCGCACCGGAGCCTGTCCTGCGCAAACGCGCGTCCACACAAACACTTCAATAGCGCACATTTCTCTAGGTTAACATCATATTTAGCGGCCATGTAAAGTTGCTACTACATACATCTTTCAGATGAAAAGCCATGTTTGAGGTTGATGAATGATAGGTGAGCGTTTGGATGTCCTGTCCGATTGTATTACCACATAGACCAGCCGTTAACAATCTGTCCATCACGGACTGCGAGCCTCTAGTTCGAAGACTCGTTCTCGCCCCCTACAGTGCAATTCGGCTAGGTATACATCCGCGCTAAAATATCAGGGTGAAAGTCATCATAGTGCGTAGTATAGACCCAGCTCCCAACCCAACTTTGAGAATAGATTAACGGCGATATTTTTTTTATCGCCGATAAGAGTCTCGCGTTAACGCAGCACGTTAACGCCGATAACGGCCCACCACTAAAATATAGTCATAATAAAGACTTGTTTTCACTTAGGTCTATTTGTTACTAAAAATATCAGATCACTTAATTGTCAAAATAATCAGTAGATTACTTGATTACCAAAATAATCAGCCCTAGATTAAGTTAAAACATTTAAAAAAACAACTGCATTGTTTTACTTGTGATTCTGTCATTGAAGATTTCTTTAAAATAGTATTCAAATATTGTGAACCAGATGTCTGTATTTGTTTCATCTCATGAGCTAATAAGTTCATTGTCACACCCCTAGTGTCGATAAGCAGTGATATAACTCATAATTTTCCAAGTGTATGAAATAGCCTATCTATAATGAAAGTCATAACTTTGCCATAGATTCTTTTCAAATGTTAAAGTTGCCACAGTCATTGCATTCTTTGCATGTGCTGCACTTTACTTGTAACAGTTTGTTGTATTAGTTTATTAATTATAATGTGAAAGATAATACTGATGTTGTTTGATAAGTGAGATCTCTGATTTTAGACCTTGAAAACCTAAAAGTAGTGCATGAAAAGTCCTTGAATTTGATTTAACAGTATCTGAACGAACCGTTTTAAGTTTCCAGTTCTTGGAGCGTTTTATGATTTTTGTAGTTATTAATTGAACTGAACTGTAGTTTTCTGTAGTAAACTGTCTTTGTATATTTCCTATTTTATATTCATTTCCTAGTATTTAATTTACCATTATTTATTTTGAACAAAACAATTTCAGTAGTCCGAGGCTTAGTTCGTTTCATGGAAATTCATTCAAATAATGTTGTTTTTTGACCGAACCTCCACCCGGGAAAAAAGTTCAGGCTCGGGTTGTTTTATTGCTTTAACCCCTGCAATAATCCACAAGTAATCCAGTCCAGTCCATCAGTTATGAGAAGTTTAAACCACTGTGTCCAGCTAAAATGAGTCCATAGTAATAGATAAGAACGCATCCTCCAGTGAACAAGTCCATCTCCTGTTGTCTGTCACATCAAAATCCTTCAACATGTTCAAGTTCAAGTTCAAGTTGAGCTTTATTGTCATTCCACTACATGTGTGGACATATAGTGGGACGAGATGTCGTGCCTCACAGGACCACGGTGCTACATAAATACAGATATACAACACGAAGTAAAACAGTATAAACCTATACACAAACTAACCTACTGTCAGCTTTGACTATACATATGCTATATATAAAAGTGGTTACCTATACATAAACTAAAAAACAAGAAACAAAAAATACAAACTGTACAAAAAATACAAACTGTACAACTGTGCAGATGACTTCAAATACTGTACATGTGCAAAAGAGAGACATTCAAGCAGCTGGCTGGGGAACAGTGTAAGGTGATTTGTGGTGCATGAGCCAGTAAACATACATACATTACAGTCGTATATTACAGTCAGTCTTTTGTGGGATTATGGACACACAATGGTGTGTGAAAGTGTCTAGTGCATGTGTGTGTTGCTACAGGTGTTGCTACAGGTGGCTTGTGCAGGCCCGCTCACCTGAATTCCACAGAGATAAAAGTTTAACAGTTTTTTCCTGAGATGTGGTAAGGTGGGGGGGGGGGTTGTTTGGGGTTTCAGAGAGGGGCGGTGTGATGTGAGTTCAGGGCTCTCACAGCCTGGGGGAAAAAGCTGTTGAGCAGTCTGGCGGAGCGGGCTCTGATACTCCGGTACCGTCTACCTGAGGGTAGGAGCTGGAAGAGACTGTGGGAGGGGTGGGTGGGGTCCTCCACGATACTTTTTGCTTTGCTGGAGCAAAAGTTTGTTTAGAGCTGATCTTGATTGTAAACCGTGCTTGGTTCGTGCAGATTTCTCTCCTGATTCAGATCAGACCACTTTTACACTGGAGGAAGCGTTATGGATTATGGACTCATTTTACGGTTTACATTTCAAATGCATTAATGGTGGATTTGTTTCAATCATGCAGCTTCACAAGACATTCATTTATAATATATAATAATATATAATAATAATCAAGATGTCCACTGCTGGACTGGAGTGGTGTGGATTATTGTGATGTTTTTATCAGCTGTTTGGACTCATTCTGACGGCACCCATTCACTGCAGAGCATCCATTGGTGAACTACATTTCTCCAAATCTGATGAAGAAACAAACTCATCTACATCTTGTATGGTCCGAGGGTTTAGGGTGAAATATTGATTTAATAATAAACATGAATACCATCAGTTTTATGCAATGTGCAACCTGTGTATAATATATAACTCTTAAAATAAAAAATAAAATGATTCACGACCCTTTAGAACTGGTAAAAGAGCTGGTTTCTTTCCTCAAGCAATCCATCTCATGAACACTTGACAATAATTATGGTACACACACTATTAATACACTTATTTATCTAACACACATACTTAGTATACACTTCAATTGCACGTAGTATACCTGTACATACAAAACCGTCCATTGTTACATACACATGTCAATTTGTATATTGTTATTCCTTATATTATCCGTGTTTTTGTTCTGTTGCGCTGTGGTATCTTTGGTCACGAAAACTAATTCCTCGTATGTGTAAACATACCTGGCAATAAAGCTCATTCAGATTAAATGAGTTATTTTCTTTCGTGAGCCTTAGTTAATACACACCCATACAAGTGATGCATTTCAGACTTTTATTTGCTTCACTCTTTATTCATAATGTTTTAATACATTTTTTAAAAAGGGAACAGCAAGACGATTCCTAGCATAGAGTCCTAATATTTTCAAAAGCTGGGAATAAAACAATTTGCACTGGTTCGTTCTCAATAGAAATGCTAAATTAAAAGTGTATCAGGCGAGTGCATTCACACAGTAAAGCACAACACGTTTAAGGCAACTGTGATTACGTACATAAAAAGGCTGTTTACTTACAATACAAACATCTGACTGGTTCCCAATATACACTCATGCATCGTAGAAGCATTAAAACTAACGCTTACATCAGTGCATTGTCCGTCTCTAAGTGTGCTGCTATAAGAATAATTATTTATTTATTAAATGCATGCTTCTCTGAGAACCTTTCCCTGGATGTATGAAACGCAAACGCCTGGGATTGAGCTGTTCGGAATGAAAATAATGGAATAAATCAAGTTGAGGGAGCAAAAATAGAGAACTTTTATAAATACACTAAATGATCATTATTAAGAAAATGCTTGACGTTTATGCTTACTGTAACAAGAACCCAGAAGTACTGCAAGAGCTTCTTCACAAATCTAGTATGTATTTTCATACTGTGGTCAGATCTACAGAAGACTATAAAGCTACACACATGAATCTGGGAGAAATGTCAGTCGAGGTCAAAGGTGCAAGGAATTAAAAAAGGAAAGTGTTAAAATGCACTGCAGCAGGAGGAGTTTTGGTAACGATCAACTGAAAACGAGCTTCTGTGCCGCATTAACTCCACTAATCATGTCCATTGGAGCAGCACACATCCTGCTTGGACAGGAAGTGCAGTTTAGTGTTTGGAGAGCTGCTCGGAAAGCCAGTCTAATCCCTCGTATAAACCCGTCCCTTGAGTCGCACAGGTCGCCTGGACATACCACTGATGAAAACAACAATATGAACATTTTTACCAATAGAAGTGAATGAAAAAATTATATATTTTTAAATGTTTTGAAAGAAGTCTCTTCTGCTCAGCAAGGCTGCATTAATTTCATAAAAAAAACTGAAATAATGTGTAATATTATTACAACTTAAAATAACGGTGTACTATTTAAATAAATAATCAAATGTAATTTATTTCTGTGATACGCATCATTACTCCAGTCTTCAGTGTCACATGATCTTCAGAAATCATAATAATATGCTGATTTACTGCTTAAAAAACATGTGTTGTTATTATAAACGGTAAAAGTCATTTATTAACGTGAAAACTGTACTATTTACAAGAAAAGATTGTATTTATTTCAGCAAGGACACATTAAATTGCTCAGAAGTGAAAGTAAAAACATTTATAATGTTACAAAAGATTTGTTTGAAATAAATGCTTTTCCTTTGAACATTCTATTCATCCAAAAATGTATCAGTTTCCCACCAAAAAAACTTGACATTAAAAATATGAATAACACCCATTATTATTAATTGAACACCAATAATAACTAATAATTGAGCAGGGAATCGTCATATACGAATGATTTCTGAAGATCATGTGACTGAAGTCTGGAGTAATGATGCTGAAAATACAGCTTTGATCACAGGAATAAATTACAATCACATATTCACATAGAAAGCAGCTATTTTAAATCGTAATTATATTTCACAATATTGCTATTTTTATAAAAAAAAAAAAAAAAGTTGTATTGATTCCAAATATTTGACCAGTAGACCATACTGACCAAAATATGATTAATTACACATCTATATGCACACCTAGACTAGATCAATGTTACATTTGAATAACCAAAAACCAATATCACTATATTTTTTTTAAATGGAGCTTATCATAATGCATAACTATCATAATATCGCAGATTAGGCATATAACTGCATAACTCACAGTTCTGCTCCGCAGTGCCTGCAGGCCGAGTTTGTCCGTCATCTCGCTGATGGGCATGGCGTTTGGTAGATCTTGTTTATTTGCAAAGATCAGTAGAACGGCGTCTCTCAGTTCATCCTCCTGCAGCTGTTGAAGACACAATATGAGCAGATATTTACGAAACAGAACTACTTCACACAGGCCACGTACACACTGCAAGTTTCAGGAGTGACAACCGCGTTTAAATGCAGGAGTGAGTCCCGTAAACTATTGTTCCATGTGTGTACGGAACAACTCACTCCCGCATTAGTACGTTAACCACAGCAACATCTGCCGTCTTGCAGGAGTGAATAAACGTTTAGCCGTTCGTTAAGGGTCATTGTTTGACTAAAGACTGTTTTTGTCCGTCGATTTGAACTAAACTACCGCTGATAGATGTGCAGTGTTGTGTTTATGCTCGGGAGGCTGCTTTAAAGAGCGCGGCCTTGCAGTGTTGCCATGTCCTCATATTTAAAGCGCTTTCATGCATGTTGTTTGGTCGTAGCTCATAAAGACAGGCACTTAGGAGTTAATAAAGTGGTCTGTCGCGGATATGAGATATATGAAATCTTATTTTGGTGTTATAAAACAAAGCATGTTCAAGGTTTCTTTATTTGTCACATAATAGTTATACAGGGTATAATTAGAAGTGAAATGTAATCGAATCAGGTCCGCTCAGTGGACAGTGCAAAATAATAAGAATACAAATTATATAAAGTAACATAACACAAGGGCATACATATGGTAAGAAAAGGAGAAATAAGAGTAAAATGTGCAATGAAATAAAAAAAGTGCAAAACAATAAGATGTGCAAAAAACAATAAGATGTGCAAAAGACAATAAGATGTGCAAAAAAACAACAAGATGTGCAAAAAACAATAAGATGTACAAAAAAAAGAGTTGTAGTGTTGGATGTAGCATGTTGGAGTTGTAGTGTTTTTTTTGTGCTTATCCTCGTTTCTTGTTGTTGTTTTTTCTGTGAAGATCTGGCAACACTGACACTTTACCGCACGGCTCATGAGCGCAGCTAGCCCTGTGCTAAGTTAATACTTCTTTCACTGTTATTTTCTTGCATCTCACATACAGACGAATACACGATGCATGTTCAAATACATCATTAACAACTAGTTGTTCAGTTCAGTACACACTGCGTAGAATTTCTGTAAATGCGGTTGTCACTACCTGTATTTTTCGGGAGTTAATGCGGTTGTCGAATGCGGTTGTCACTCCCGTATTTTAGTGACTTGTGTGTGTACAGAACACGATTAAGGAGTAAAAGATGAACTGACAACCGAATTTAGCTGCAGTGTGTACGTGGCCATAGACAGCTGTGCACAATAAAAGAAGCGTTAGTTAGTGTTCACTCCGGCGCAGGTCCACAGATAAAACCAGAGCTGTTTTTAATGTCCTCACCATCTTCTGAAGCTCTTCTGCTGCTTCTTGTGCTCGCTCACGATCGTTACTGTCCACGACAAAGATCAGACCCTGAAGAAACAACATTCAGAGTGAAAATGACTTCCAGCACAAGTTCTATTCTTAAAGATTTCCACGAGTCCTGCAGGTTTTTAGAAAGCAAATTTAAAGAAAACTTTCAGACAAAACTTAACTAGACTGTGAAAACAACTTCTAATAGTTCTTCAGTATTTTTGTCTTGACGTTCAGTGCAAATGTCTAAATATTCTTAAATCAAAATACATTGAAAAGCAAAATGATGCAAGTCTTGTTTTCTGTTTAACTGATCAAAATGTATGATTAAAACAAGAACAAATATGGAGTCAATAAAAACACACTTAATTAAAAGGAAAAAAACTTTTCAAGTTAGATATTTGTTCTTGTTTTAAGAATAAACTCAATTTTGTTTCATATCTTCATTTTGCGTTTCATGTAGGCCTATCTTTATTTAAGAAGGTGTAGATATTTGTATTGGAAAACAAGACAAACACACGGAGGAAGATTCTTTCTTCATTTTTTATGTGAATGGAAAATTAAATCCATAATTTAAGATTTTTTTAAAGAGATACAATTCTGTCATTTACTAGGAATAATTGCATCTATCTTGCTTCCTTACCACACTTATTATAAATATAACATTTAAAACATTTGATTCTTCATTTTATGACCCATGTAATTTTACAGCATGCAAACTATAACATCTGTTACACAGAATAATAATGTTTTTAGGCATTTAAATAAATAAGAGGTTTTGAGGCCAAAGACGGACTCCAAATTCTTATTTTATGTCTCTATCGGTGCGTTTCTACGACCTCAAGATCATCTGCAAACATATCTTTTAGAAATGATCCACTCATGACTCGTAACAATTCAGGAAATAAAGAGCAAGCAAAAGTTAGATATTCTCTTATAAGCGTATTAATCAAAAATATTCGGCAAAGAAAAAGAGAACTACACAGACAGAAGAGAAACTGTTCTGTTCTGCAAATCAAACTCTATTAAATGCCGTTCCAGTTCAACTTAATCCTAATAGAAACACCAACATCCTCATACAAAGCACATCAACGGCATCCAGCCAAACTATAGCTACACACCCGTAGTTGTTATTCTAGCAGCTCACAAGGCTGGACGGTCAAACTCAATCAGTACAGTCATGGCAGAATGAGCATTTCATCCTGCTGGAATGCTGTTGACTATCTTAGTCCTGCTGTGAAGTGATGCACGGTTTACCTGCGTATTCTGGAAGTAGTGTCTCCAAAGAGGCCTGATCTTATCCTGACCCCCCACATCCCACACGGTGAAGCAAATGTTCTTGTATTCCACCGTCTCCACGTTAAAACCTAAAGGAAACACACAGGGTTGGGTTGGATAGCATTTAAGAGAGGCACATTTACATTCATGCATTTAGCAGACGCTTTTATCTAAAGCGACTTATTCAAGCTATACATTTTATGTCAGTATGTGTGTTCCCTGGGAATCGAACCCACAACCTTTGAGCTGCTAACACAATGCTCTAACCACACTGCCACATCTTTGCAGTTGTTCACATCAAGATGAGAGTCATGGTATAAATCATTCACAAAACCTGTCAAGTGCACATACGGGTCATGAATTTTCTTTGAAGGTAAATATTCGATTTCAAACACAAATATGGCATATATATGCGTTTGTGAGATTATCTGTCCATTACAAAATACTTACTATAACCTAAAATCCATACAATATCTGCATATTGTCATTTAAAGCATATATTTTATCTTTGCGGAGATGTATGTGATGATGTATATGTGAGCCCACTTCTGCCCCAGAAAACAAATATAAAAATAAAAAGGTAATTGCAAATAGGACATTTTCTTTTTCTTGCAATTCCAATGACAGATGTGCAAGATATAAAGTTAGATTTGCAAGATATATATATACAGGTGCTGGTCATATAATTAGAATATCATCAAAAAGATACTGAATTTGGGGTTTTCATTAGTTGTCAGTTATAATCATCAAAATTAAAAGAAATAAACACTTGAAATATATCAGTCTGTGTGGAATGAATGCATAAATTATACAAGTATCACTTTTTGAATGGAATTAGTGAAATAAATCTACTTTTGATGATATTCTAATTATATGACCAGCACCTGTATTTATTGTTAACTGTATTTATTTTTATTTTATTTTTCAGAATTTTGGCTTATTTCCTCACAAGTTTAAGTTTATATTTTGTAGTTCTAACTTTTTTCCTCAGAAGTCTGTTTATATCTCACAATTCTATTTTTGTTTCGGTCAATAACAAAGATAATTGCCACTTGTCTCACAATGCAGACATTTTTCTCGTAATTATAAAGGGGAAAAAATATTCCTTTTCCCCTAAGAATTTAGTGTTTGCAACGGACAATTCATTTTTTTGTGCCACAGAATTCAAATACATATAATTCTTGCAAGAAAAAGACAGAATTGTGAGACAAAAAGGTCATAATTACAGGGTTTTTTTAAATCCCATGGCAGAAACAAGTTATCACTTCTATCACTTACCTATAGTTGGAATGGTTGAGACTATTTCTCCCAGTTTGAGTTTGTAGAGGATTGTGGTTTTCCCTGCTGCATCCAGACCAACTGAAAAACAACAGGAATCAAATCAAATCAAACACACTGGGACACTTTAGTTCGCATAAACACCTTCCTATTTCTGGAGAAACAACTAAGAAGTGACTGATTTACTGATTCATCAACCGTTTGAATGTATGTCAACATCTATAGATCATATAAGAGCATTCATACATGACTTAACGTTATATAGAAAGAGCTCTAAAACATAATTTAATGGAAAATGTCAACACAATAGCCATTTATCAAAGCTAACTCCCAAAAACAAACAACTTCCAACTCACCCATGAGAATTCTCATCTGCTTTTTCCCAAACAAGCGAGAAAAGACGCTTGAAATGGTCAAACCCATGTTAAAAACGCCTCAAAAAGCGTCAAAAGTGTCAAAGTCAAACTTCTTCGAGGAGTTTTACCGCCGCTAGCGCGTTAGCACAGCAGCTTTCAGCGCCTCAGATCTACCTCCGCTAAATATCAACCTGCTCAAACTCCAGCTCACATCAGCAGAGTCACTATACTCTTTCTGCTGCTTTCTTTCCCTCTTTCTGCTCTCGGTCCTGTTGAACGTGTGTTTTGAGCAGCAGTTTGAGCGAGACTGCTTCTGGACCACGACTTCTGCTCCAACGCGGTCGAAATGACGTCAGCGGTGCCACATCACGAAACATGATGAAGAGCGCGAGACGTTCCTGTGGCTCAGTGGTAGAGCATTGCGTTAGCAGTGCAAAAGGTTGTGGGTTCGAATCCCAGGAAACACATACTGATTAAAGAAAAATGAAGAGCGCGAGACATTATCTTGAGTTACTTACTTGGTTGAAAATTAGTAAACAGTTTAAGTGAATCTTTTACGCTATTTGTGTGTCTCATACCTTTTTTTATTATTATTATTATTCATTTTTTCATCAAAATTTAGCGGTATGTTCTCATATTTTACATAATGTAGTCTATGTTCAATATTTGTTTTATACGATATAATGGAATGACTACTGTTATGTTCATTGGCTGTAATATGACTGACATTTAATTAAAAAAAAAAAAAAAAAAAATAATAATAACTAAAAAATGAAGAGAGCATCAATTTTGTATCCTATTCAACATAATACAAATAGAAAGGCAATTAAACTGTCCTTGTGTTCTATATTTAAAATCTTTGAATGATATACAGGTGCATCTCAATAAATTAGAATGTGGTGGAAAAGTTCATTTATTTCAGTAATTCAACTCAAATTATGAAACTCGTGTATTAAATAAATTCAATGCACACAGACTGAAGTAGTTTAAGTTTTTGGTTCTTTTAATTGTGATGATTTTGACTCACATTTAACAAAAACCCACCAATTCACTATTTCAACTAATCAGAATATTTCATAAGACCAATAAAAAAAATCATTTTTAGTGAATTGTTGGCCTTCTGGAAAGTATGTTCATTTACTGTATATGTACTCAATACTATTTACTATTCAAATTAGAATATGGAAAAATATAAATAAGTTGGTAACTACAGTTTGATTAAAAGTAATGACTAAGAGTTGACTAAAATGCAATGACCTTTCATCGACTAAAACTATGAAAGACTCAAATGACTAAAATGTGACGAAGACTATTAAGCATTTTCGTCTCAAGATAAAGACTAAGACTAAATAAAAAATGCCTGCCTAAATTAACACTGCTGAGTACGTCATCTTTATGTAGAGTAACAATTATTTTTTTCAGATCCTCAGAGAGTTCTTTGCCATGAGGTGCCATGTTGAACTTCCAGTGACCAGTATGAGAGCGATAACATTCACACCTGAGACCTTGTAACACTAACGAGTCACATGACACCGGGGAGAATTAATAAAAAATGCTGATTGGGCCCAATTTGGACATTTTCACTTAGGGGTGTACTCACTTTTGTGGCCAGCGGTTTAGACATTAATGGCTGTGTGTGGAGTTATTTTGAGGGGACAGCAAATTTACACTGTTATACAAGCTGTACACCCACTACTTTACATTGTAATAAAGTATCATTTCTTCAGTGTTGTCACATGAAAAGTTATAATAAAATATTTACAAAAATGTGAGGGTGTACTCACTTCTGTGAGATGCTGTATGTATCTGTCAATCTTGATCAATAATATGACGGTTTACATTCTTTATTATTAATCAGAATTGTGCAAAACCTACTCGTTCTCATGTAATTTTCTATTCTGCAATATTTATTAAAGGACACATAAGCACACTAATGTAAATAAATATGCATCATTTATTGGAGATATTTGAAAGGCACATATTTCAGGCAGACATCAGCTTGTTCTTTCCGAGTCCAAATACAAGACAATCTTAAAATACGTCAAACGTGACATATATCAGCATGTTTTTACAGCAGTAGTGCATCATTTATAAATTCATGTACAATCTAGTGACTTTAAGGCACATAATGAAGGTAAACTTGTACATCAGAACCAAAAATTATTTAAAAATGTCTTGATAGTGGTAAATTAACAATACAGAATGTACTGAACTACAATTATATATATATACACACACACACACAATAGAAAATATACTGTAATAACATCCCATAAATCTCAATATAAAAAGAAAAAAAAGGAGACATAATATATAGACTGCATTCATTTCTGATTAAGTCGGTTTTCTTCAAGTAGTTTGCACGCTGAAGTGTTTTATCGTTTGGAGAGTTGATCCGAGAGCCAATCCAGTCCTTCATATAAACCTGATCCTTGAACCGCACACGTGGACTGAACAAACCACTGAGAGAGCGAGAGAGAGTGTGAGGGAGAGAGAGAGAGACACAGGTTTATTTGACTGAAACACACGGACATCACGTGTCAAACAGAGTGTGTGTGAGAGAGAGAGAGAGTGTGTGTGAGAGAGACAGAGAGTGAGTGTGTGAGAGAGAGAGAGAGAGAGTGTGTGTGTGAGAGAGACAGACAGAGAGTGAGTGTGTGAGAGAGAGAGAGAGAGAGAGAGAGAGAGTGTGTGTGAGAGAGAGAAAGAGTGTGTGTGTGAGTGTGAGAGAGAGAGAGAGAAAGAGTGTGTGTGTGAGTGTGAGAGAGAGAGAGAGAGAAAGAGTGTGTGTGTGAGAGAGAGTGTGTGTGAGAGAGAGAGAGAGAGACAGAGTGTGTGAGAGAGAGAGAGTGTGTGTGAGAGAGAGAGAGAGAGAGAGAGAGAGAGAAAGAGTGTGTGTGTGTGAGTGTGAGAGAGAGAGAGAAAGAGTGTGTGTGTGAGAGAGACAGAGAGTGTGTGAGAGAGACAGAGAGTGTGTGAGAGAGACAGAGTGTGTGAGAGAGAGAGAAACACAGGTTTATTTGACTGAAACACACATCACGTGTCAAACAGAGTGTGTGTGAGAGAGAGAGAGACAGAGTGTGTGTGTGAGAGAGACACAGAGTGTGTGTGTGAGTGAGTGAGAGTGTGTGTGTGTGTGTGTGTGTGAGAGTGTGTGTGTGAGTGAGAGTGTGTGTGAGAGAGAGACAGAGTGAGAGAGAGACAAACACAGGTTAATTTGACTGAAACACACATCACGTGTCAAACAGAGAGTGTGTCACCTGTCTTCCTCTCAGCGCGTGTAAACCCAGTCTGTCTGTCAGCTCGTGGACCGGCATGGCTTTGGGTAAATCCTGCTTGTTAGCAAGAACTAACAGAAGCGCGTCTCTCATCTCGTCCTCCGCCAGCATCGCGTTTAGTTCCTCTGCTGCGGTTTCAATCCGGTCATGATCACTGCTGTCCACCACAAAGATCAGGCCCTGGTCACACACACACACACACACACTTACACTCAATACAGTTCATGAAAGTAGCTGATTAGAATTGAAATGTTAAAATAATAAGCATACCTTAGTGTTCGGATAGTAATGTCTCCAGAGGCGTCTGATAACATCCTGACCACCGACGTCCCAAACCGTGAAGGAGATGTTTTTATATTCAACCGTCTCAACATTAAAGCCTAGAGAGAATCAGTCAGTCATTATCAGACTCCATTCAAGCACTCCATGTGTTGAAGTACTTCAGTTTGGCTATAGTTGACGGTAGCCATTGACCTCCATAGTATTTTTCCAAGTCAATGGCTACCGCCAGCTGTTTGGTTCCCAACATTCTTCAAGAGACCTTCCTTTATGTTCAATGGAATAAAAAACCTCATTCCACCTTGAGGGCGAGTAAATGACAATTCTTATTTTGGGGTAAACTGTCCCTTTAAATATTAGTCTATTACATTTATGATCTGAAGTTTGTTACCTAGAGTTGGAATAGTTGTGACAACTTCACCGAGTTTGAGTTTGTAGAGCACTGTTGTCTTCCCTGCTGCATCCAGACCAACTGAAGAAGAAATAATTACATTTATTCCACAATGAATACAAGATACATAATGGTAATAGGCTATTTTATACTTTGATGGGCCTAATATGCAGCGATATTTTCTCAGAAACTGAATAAGAATCAGATAATAACAGTGAAGTAAGTAAAACATGTACTCACCCATAAGCAACCTCATCTCTTTTTTCTCGAAGAGACGCGAGAAAAGGTTGGAGAAGAAGACGCCCATTTTAAAAAAAGTGCAGGTCAAATTTAGAGACAATATCTGTCCGGAGGATGAGGCTCGGGTTGGTTGTGTGATGAAGCTGTGATTGTGTGCGGGTTTATATAGGGTTTGTTACTTCCGGTTTGATTGACAGCTCACAGCAGACACGCTCCGTTTCTCTCGCGGCAAATCCAACGCGTTCCATATGACGTCACCCTCTGTGTCACGTGTCTAAATCTAAGTCAAATAAACAAGAGGTATTACTTTTGATGTCCAAAAGGCTTTAGGTGACATGTGAGACAACATAGAAAATATTATTTATGTGTATTATATGAGTGACATTTCCACCACAGAATGTCCCAAACCCGAAAATAAATGAATAAAAAAGCTATTATTTAAAATAATTAAAAAGATTTGTTTGTAGCGAAAGAAAAAATCTTCAACAGTAGTATATGATGTGAAATTAAACTTCAGAAATTAATTGCATTACAAAGTCTAAAAAACACATTGAGCATGATCCTCGATTTATTCAGCCAAGAGATTTTAAGCGCTATATTGTAACAAGATTTGTTTAGACAGGTATTAAACTTAATTCAAAACTTAAACTGTAAAGGTTAGTTTGAACACGTGATACAATGGGTGACGTCATTTCGAACGCGTTGGATTTGCCGCGAGAAGAACAGAGAGTGGCGGTATTGAGCTGTCAATCAAACCGAAAGTAAACAAGCCTATATACCACACACACCATTATCTGAGGCTTTAACGGTAGGCAATAACTGTCACTTAATAAAGCAGTGTTTTTTAATCTTGCTGTATCAAAACATGGGCATCTTCTTCTCCAACCTATTCTCGCGTCTCGTAAAGAAGACAGAAATGAGGTTGCTTATGGGAAACATTTTTCTCTCTCAAAATGTTTTAAAAGCCAAATATTTATTAATATTAAATCAAAACTCTATATTTTATATTGTGAGGTTATGTCTGAAAACATGATTAGTTAATTTTTAGTTTGACTTTTTGTTCTATGAACTCTGAAAGAAAATAATATTTGAAAACATTGAAAAACTTATTTTAATATGTTTTTTGTTGTATCTGGACTTCTGAAAGAATAAGCTGATGTCCACCTGGAAAATATATATACGTGTGTGTGTGTGTGTGTGTGTGTGTGTGTGTGTATAGAAAAATGCACGATAAATAGAGTATGTTTTGGACAGTTATAATAGATAGATTGATGTAAGATGTATGTATATTTAATGCATGCATAAATTAATTAACCACAGAATTGCTGAATCAGATTGTAAACATGGTCATAATGTTATTTTTATTTATAATTTATGAATTCAAATATATCCAATAAATTACTTATTTATACAAAAAATGTAGTAGCCTACGTTCATGTTTCACTTTCAATATCGAATCATTTTGCAGAATGAATTATATTTTTGTTAAATATTAACTATTAATAAGTAATTTAGCTAAAGTTTTAGCTGATGCCATCTTCAAAAGTAAAACATTTTAGTAAAAACGCTAAGTAACTGTCAGGTACCGGTAATGGAAGAGAGCGGGGACCCAATTGCATGAGGTAAAAAAAGGGCTTTTTATTAATAACAATAAACAAAAACCACCTGTAGGGGAAAAGCAGGACTGGACACAAGCTGTACGACGATGACATATGGCAACGAACCCACACGGAACTGCAAACACAGGGAGATTTTAAAGGGAGCAAATGAGGAGGGTAACGAGGGAAAACAGCTGGGCAAAATTAAACAATAAACAGGTAACAAGATGGGTGGGGTCAAGACAAATTGACATGAGAGCACGTGGCACACAGAAAACTAGGACAGAAGTCACGTGCTCACACAAAACAAAAGCACATGGCCAGCAAACAATTCACCAGCCATGTGCAAAACAAGACACGAACACCCAGCTAATGAGAAAACTCATAAGCCACCTGTTCACACAAGACATGAAAACACGAAAGCACACAGCCAATGAAACAACACCAGTTGTGTGCAACACAGCACAAGATATAACATAAATGCAGCAGCCGATTGAAACACGAACTGCGTGCAACACAACAAAACACACATGGACAGGAGTGCGCGGTGCCGAGCGAACTCGAGACCGCGCACTCACACAATGACAGAAAATGGAGCGCGAGTGTCCGAACCCCAACACGAACCGAACACCACGCTCCACACATAACAATGTACGCAGATGAGAGAGCGCATGCCCCTTTGAGGTCCGACGCTAAAGTGCCCTTGCCTGTGCGATATGAACATACTATATGCAGTGTATGCTGTTTGCGTAGGGCACCATCCCAGGTAGGCTACATTCATAATCAAAGAAATATATATAAGACAATATTTTTTATGTGCTTATAAAAACAGACCAAAGCATCTGAGCTCCAGAAATACCGTTTAAGATGAGCATGAAGATTGTTGGACTTCAAATGTCCTGCATGTTCAAAATTGAAGGAAGGCAATCTATAAAAAGTATTGAAATTTATTGATCAGAAATTACAGCGCTGGGTTGTTCTCAGGCACAAGCCTCACAAAGAAACAACCCAGAAACACATTTTTACTGAGTCTATATAGTATGCATCGTCGGGTGTCAGCTTCTCATTGGCTGAGGATCCGCCCTGGACTCCTCCAATCCGCTCCTACTTTTTTGTCCTTTTGCCCAGATGCAGTGTCAGCTTTTCTGCAAAAATAACACATGACAGAGCCCTAGACTCTGCCCTATTCTAAGTAATCAGATATCATTATGTGTGTGTGTGTGTGCACATTCCATTGCGCCGTTGACCTCCCATATTGACCCCCACATACCACATTCTACAGATAACACTTTAGTATCAGCTCAAAGGTTTTCCCACATTCCTGTAAGCACAAATAGTCCAAAACACCAACAATGAATTCCTTCAATCATTGACCACACATCGATATATTGGTTTTGCACTCATATAATTAGCATAACATCATTTTCAAAAGGTTAATATCCCTCAATCCCTCTCTTGACCTCTGAAAGAGGTCACACATCATTTCTCTCGTCATCATTTTTGTTAGGGGTTACTGGAAATAGCATAGACAAAACTGGTATATTCTCAAATCCTGCAGCTATTTGGTCAGCCAATTTATATTTCTCAGGGACCCCCCTGGGAACCCCATGATATCTATATACGTGGGACTGTTTAGTGATAAGTCTATGGTAGCTCCTCGTTTTCTTATCACATGACGTCTTCTTCAGTTTGTTAATTGCCCTGTCGTGTCTTTATTCATTTCCACTACCCTCTCTCCTATCAGCGTCAGAGGTGCTCCTAATCGAACCATTGCACACAAGCCTATCGTGGGAAAGGATTATGGTTGCCAGTTTCGCAGTCATCCACAAATGAAGGGGGGGCACATAGGTATACATCATATCCTCTCCATGAACTATTCTTTCCCTGACAGTTAAAACCTGAACATATATCAAATGTAAATGACGTGGTTGAATCTTCTTCATAGTCCAGTTTTATACCACCATATTTTGTCAGACACGTGTCCCTCTCTAGTGATCTCTTAGGCCTGGTTACGTTTGAGTCTTGCTGTAATTTTTCTATGCCTAAAATAATACCTACGATAGTGATGGAGATGATGAGGAGGAAACCCATACCTGGCCAATTTTCCCACAGTCTCATTTTTTGTACCTTCTTCAAACACAAAATCAGTATGAAAAATTAACACATTAAAACCTTAACTCATACACTTGTAATTAATGAAAACGTGATTATATAAAATTAAATAAAACCCATAAAAACTTGTGAAATTAATTATAATGAATATATGGTTATAACTATGTCTATTCCTGTAAAGACTTTACTCAAAATATTCTGGACTCTTTGGGAGTCTAGTTTGTCCAGACTACGCCCCAGCCAGGGTACAGAAACACTTTTCACTCTGTGTTCTACACACCAATCTCTCATGTGTTTTCTTTTTGTGATTAAATTTAAAAAAAAAATTCTGCCGTCTTCTTCCTGTGTCACTGTACATTCACCAGGTTTTTTGTTTTGTGGTCTCACTTTTTCCACCCCATATTTGTCTTTGAATGTCACTGCAATACCTGCACCATATGCACAATCTGCACTTACACAATGTGCTAAGGGTTCCTGTGGTGGGCTTGGAAAAATATCACCTTTTCTGTGGACCTGTATGGGACTGGACAGTAGGGGTCTTCACACACACATGAGTTATCACCTTCGTTCTTACTCTCACCCTCCCTCTCTTGGATCTGAGTCCTCAGGTCCACTGCAGTTTGTGCCAAAGACCTGCTAGGGGGATCACATGCAGCACAGGAAGACAAATGATACCAGGTGTCGCCTTTTCCTGCTAGGCGAACACAATGCAATGTTCTTGAGGTGACTCTCAGAGGTTTAGACCATCTGGCCTCGTTCCACTTCCTACGGAATTTTTCAGTCTGACCCACTCGGTTGGCGGGGGAATCGGTTCTGGTTCATTGTCTGCAGTGACCTGCTGGGAAAATTTTAATCAAAGCAGTTAGTTTGTCAAAATAAACACAGTGTGATAAAGGTGTGATTTGGTCAGGTCTCAGTGGCGTTGAAGGTCCAGGGAAAGAACGACCTGTAAGCAACTCAAAGGGTGTACAAACATTAATATCACTGGAAGGGCAGATAACCACGTCAATTTGGTCTGTGCACAGATTTTAGCCAATTTCCGTTGTCGCAGAGGTGAAAAGGTGAAAGCTGCCGGATTTACAAATGACATGACTGAATGTGTGGTGAGAACAGTCACCTGATGCCCCATGACTATGTGTGATGTTTTCTCAATTATCTTAGCTAGGTCTGCTACAAACCTAGCACAGGTTGGCTGACGTTGTTCAATACCATCCAATAGGACACTGACATACATCAAAACTCTTCTGGTCCCTGTCTGTTTTTGAAATAGGACTCCATGTGCACTGTTTCCTGTTTCAGAGACATCCAGAAAGAAACCTAGAGAATAATCTGCACAATTTAGATGGGCTGCATGAGCCATTTCTGTTTTTAAGGCAATAAAAGCTTGTTCTGCCTCAGGGGTCCATGTCAATTCAGCCTTTAAATTTGTCATACCCTGTTCTTCACAATCTGTCTTAACGGTGTGGTCAGCGAGACGTACATAGGGATGTAGTTCCTACTAAAACCTGTGAGGCCCAACAGGGAAAGCATGTCTTTTACTGTTACTGGTTGGGGATGTGATAAAATGCTATCACGCTGGCGGTGAGAGAGGGTAGAGCCCTGAGCTGTAATTAACCTTCCCATGAATGTAACTGATGGCCTGCTGACCTGCAATTTTTCTCTGCTAACCTTAAATCCTGAAGCATATAGCAGTTGCAATATTAAGTTAGTTGCCCATAGGCACTCTTCATTTGTTGTGGCAGCGAGTAATAGGTCATCAACATACATTATCAAGACACAGTCTGGGGGAAGTGTGCATTTTGTCAATTGTTCTTTTAGTACTTGATTAAAAATCCCTGGTGACAAGATAAAGCCTTGTGGCAATCTGTTATAAGAGTACTGGCGACCTCTGTAGGTAAATGCTAGACATGACTTACATTCTTCAGTCATTAGGGATGGGGAAATGTCTAATTCTCCCCAATAAATATCAGCTGCCTCCTTTAATGGCCCTCCTAACAGAACATTCTGTCTAAAACCTTTTGGTGCAGTCTGTGAGCAATCAACCTGTGTGCCATCTGGAAAAGTTACTATTACCCCTTGTGGTGAACCTAAAATACTAGCCCCCAATTTAATAAGTAAATCCCTTCCAAGCAGAGGTACAGGAGCATTCGAGGAGTATAGAAATGAGTGTGTCAGGCTTTGATTCACAACCTGGACGGAATATTTTTTTTTATTTATTTTTTATTTTTTTTTTTTGCCAATGTTCTAACCCACCAGAGAAACCCATTACTACTCCCACCGTTTTATCACTTAGATCGTTATCTGTGATTGTGCCTCTTGTTACAGTGGAGTATGTAGCTCCAGTATTCACCAGAGCCCTTAGTGGTTTGTTGTCAACCACTATTTCCATGAGGGGTTCAGCCATTCCCCTCACGGTGGTTCTCTGTGGGCCCCTTCAACAGTCCCCCGCGTCTCCCTCCGGGCCCCATGTTGGGTGCATAGGCGCCTGTAGGTTGGCTGGAGACGGGTGCTGTTGCCCCGGGTATCGTGAGGCATGTGGTCCCCTGCCACGACCACCAGGTCCACCTATGAGAGGACCCCATCCCCCTGCAGGTGGCCCTGTGAATTGGCATCCCCTCTGCTGTGAGGGGCAATCTGCTTTCCACTGTTCACTGCTGCAACACACAAAACATCCCCCTCCTTGCTGTGCTCTACCTCTGCCACCTTTTCCTCTATATCCCATATTTCCACCCCTCTGGACTCTATTTCCTCCCCAATCACCCATCTGTGACCATGGTGTTTGGTATGTTGACCCCTGGTCATACCCAAAATATGGGGAAATAACTGAAAGGGGTAGGTGGGTCGTTCACAGACTGCTGAGACATCTGCTTGGTTTTCTTTGAACCACTAGCTCTGGCTAAGTCTAATTGCAACTTGAGAAATTGATTTTTTGTCTTCTCTATCTCTTGTTCTTTCTGCTATGGGGAATGTAACTTCCCCGTCTACATTCATGGTGCCTTTAATTACTATTCTGAGACCTTTCCTTCCCTCATCTTCACTTTCATTCTCACTTTCCTCATCTCCCTCATCTTGTGATCCTTCCCTACTTTCTAGTTCTCCCTCATTAGTCCCCTCTGCCTGGTGAAATCTCTCACTCTGTCGTGTTCCTGATCTCTCCTGTGGGTCTGGCCCTGTAGCGCCATCTAGCCGGGCTGTTAGTAGTTTTATTTGTTCTTTCATCATATCTAACTCAGCCATCTTCACCTCCAAAGCTGTTTCCTTTACAGTCACGTGAACTTGCTGTAAATCTTGGTTTGGTATGTAGGGCGGCGGCCTTACTGAGTGTAAGTCCGGATACAGGCTTGGAGGCGGGGCAGATGCGGTCGGGTCAGAAACACTACCCCGTGTACTTCCTGACTTTTCTGTCATTTCTTTCTCTGACTTCTCTGCCTTCACATGTTCTCCCCCACCCCTCTTAGTGGGACTCAAGGCGGTTGCAGTAAGTGCAATTCTGGTCCACAACCTAACCTCAGTTCTATATTCTTCTTCTTGGTTGGAGTATTTACCCCTTTTCTCATTTTGGAGATGTAATTGGTTTTGTAATTTTTTTATCAAGACCTCTATTTCTTTACACATTGCCACATCAAATGTTCCCCCTGCCTGGCCACTTAGTAGCCAATTTCTTTGTTCTCTCTGCCCACTTCCTTAAGAGCTCCCTTATTGTTTCATTACAGGCTGGATTTCTAGCTGCCAAGAACTCTACTGGAGTTTGATATCTTTGAAAGCCAGATTTATTAACCTGTTTAATATAATGAATTATTATTATTATTATTATTGTCTCCTTCAGTGATTTACCTCTCTAATCCCAGGCCTTTAATTAATTGTTAATCTTCACCAGGCTCATCAGACGAGGATCACTAAAAGTATTCGACCCCTGATTTCCACTTGGATTTTTTCTGGGCGGAGGACTTATCACTTTTTATAGAATTTAGACTTTCTCAAATATTTTAAAATAATACCAATGTGTTTTCTAGTTAATAATTAATCTTTCTCATTGCTCCATTCATTTGGATTACCATAATATTCATAAACTTTGTACATTTTACTCTGCTTTGGATGAGATTTTTCATCCTTTTCTCTCCCTCTCCCGTTTGAACTTTACTGCCACACACACATTCGCTCACACACACACAATCACTCACACACTTGCTCGCTCGCACACACACACACACACACGCACACACATACACACACAATCGCAGTGAGCTCACTTTCTCTCTCTCTCTTCCTTTCATACATATACAGACACAGACAAAGGAAAAATACCAACAGGTCTCATTCTCTTTTCGGGAATGAAAAATCAATCAGTTTTTATCTTTTCCTTTATCAATAATTCAGTTAACAAATTTTTATTCTCCATAGCTCTAATTTTGGTGCTAATAACACCAACATTTTGTCGGGATTATCCCATCCGTTTTCAATACATATCTGACTCCATTTATTTTTCCCAAATTTTCTTCTCTTTCTTGTGATTCTTGGGCTCTGATTGAGCCACTAACATATCTACTACGTTATCCCACTGCATTGTAACTGGGGGACACCCGTACTCCTCACATTCTCTCTCAAACTCGGACATTTTCCTGATATCAATCAACACTCACAATATTATTAACACGTATATTTTAAACCTCATTCAGCATAAAACAATAATCAGGCAATGTTTAATACATTCAGACCACACACAACAAAGAATAGGACAGTAATATACAACAATAATATAATACAGTATACCTTGCAAGGTGTCTATAGGACTTTAACCCACAGACAATTGACTACCTGATATCTGTTACGGCCACCAACCTGAAGGGACTTTAACCACTCCACCTGGCTACCTGATATCTTTTACGGCCACCAACCTGAAGGGACTTTAACCACTTCACTTGGCTACCTGATATATTGAGCGGACTTTAACCCTCAATTTTTCCGTTCCTTTTACGGCCGTCAGAGTGAATGGACTTTCACCACTCAGTTGACTACCTGATATACTGGGCGGACTTTAACCCTCAGTTTTCCCCAATGTCTGTTACGGCCACAACTCTCAGTTGCTACCTGACAAATTTTTCTGATTAACAGATATCAATATTTTACTAATAAATGGAACGGAATACAATTCAAATTCAACACAAGAAATTTAGAATATCCAATTTGCAGAAGTTTGATTTAACAGGTTTCTGCTTACCTTATTTTAATCGGTCGACCGTGTGTTGAACCCGAGTTCGTTCCGTCCCGGAATCTTGGCCTTCAATGGCCTTTTACTCTTTACTGCCTTTTTCTCCAATCACGTCGGGGTCACCAAATTGTTGGACTTCAAATGTCCTGCATGTTCAAAATTGAAGGAAGGCAATCTATAAAAAGTATTGAAATTTATTGATCAGAAATTACAGCGCTGGGTTGTTCTCAGGCACAAGCCTCACAAAGAAACAACCCAGAAACACATTTTTACTGAGTCTATATAGTATGCATCGTCGGGTGTCAGCTTCTCATTGGCTGAGGATCCGCCCTGGACTCCTCCAATCCGCTCCTACTTTTTTGTCCTTTTGCCCAGATGCAGTGTCAGCTTTTCTGCAAAAATAACACATGACAGAGCCCTAGACTCTGCCCTATTCTAAGTAATCAGATATCATTATGTGTGTGTGTGTGCACATTCCATTGCGCCCTACTTAGCCGTTGACCTCCCATATTGACCCCCACATACCACATTCTACAGATAACACTTTAGTATCAGCTCAAAGGTTTTCCCACATTCCTGCAAGCACAAATAGTCCAAAACACCAACAATGAATTCCTTCAATCATTGACCACACATCGATATATTGGTTTTGCACTCATATAATTAGCATAACATCATTTTCAAAAGGTTAATATCCCTCAAGATCAGAACGCGACAGACACGCGCTTCATTAGTGCTGAATATAACACTGACTGCAAGAACAGCAAATACAACACGCTTAAAGAAGACCAACAACAAGCTCCTAATGAACCCTTCACGACTCTGTGTGTTATCTGATCACGAGCTGCTCTAATGCTGCATTCA
>CM049885.1:3367441-3392441 GCA_027474115.1 Schizopygopsis malacanthus
AGCTACAGTGCGTAATATATGGTTACGAGGGAAAATCATTAGTGGTTTATGGTTTGATAGAAAAATATTGTTTATGCTGAAACAGCTGACTGTGGTTCTGTGTACACGGTTAGTATACAAAAAATCTTACTTTTCAATTGATATAATTCTATAATAATCACCACGGCAACAAATAAAACATCCTGTACAGTAACTACAGATATAAATGAGCAGATCAAAAATACAGATGTTATAAAATATCCATCAGTATAACAAACAGGCATCGTGACAAAAGCTATTCGTTATCTGTGTATTAGAATATACCTCTATCAAATTCAAGCATTTGTTCTTCAAATATAAAACACCAATAGTTGCCCAACAACCAGTTTTCACAGGTTTGAGAAAGAAAGTACATCTGTAAGGCGTCCCATGATTCTCTGCGGAGACTAAACACAACCAGCATCATATATAATAAAGCATTCGTATGGATTAGATCGCGTGACGGTCTTTGGTCGTTCACCGCTTTGTCTTTCAAGCTCAAGGCACCAACACAAAGGTTTCATTTCTATCTTTAAATATCCAACATGCATTTACTTCATGGATTATGACCAGCTGTGATGCACAAGTCATGAAACGTGTTTTATAAGCCATGGTTATGTGCATTTTGAATAGAAACGCCTAGAATATCGTCTTCTGTTCGACAGATAAAGTGCATCAAGCTCTTTCTCAAGGTCAAACAATCATTTAAAATGCTTTTCATCCCGTCATGTGACATTAAAGCAGTGCTAAGCTACACACTTGGTCCTAAAAGAGATGCAAAATCTCAAAAAATGAAAGGCACGAGAAACTGCAAAACAAGCCATTTTCACCAAATGATGTATTTGAAGATTATATTGTGTTTATGATCTAGACGAGTTATTTCAGGTCAGGGAAGGTGAAAGAAAAGGCTATTTTTCCTTTTGTGGTCAGTCAGTTTAGAGTTAAAATGAAAATAAATACATATAAAACTGCACTGGTCTTTGCCTTCATTATGAGAGTTCATTAATGTGCTTATTGAGCTTGTAAAGATGAAATATATTCACTCTAGTGTCTCTTCATCATCAGTTATAGATTAATAGTGTTAGTTTCTGTAAAACAGACGCGTTATTGCAATATTACATCAGTGTCACGATTCAAAACATAGCTGACTTTCACTAAAACATTTAAAGGGAATATTTCACCCCAAAATATCATTGAAAAAAATATTGTATAAAATAAAAGCCCATTTTGAGAGCCATTATTTGACATTTTCTTATTCTCTGTATCTATGATAATTACAGCACTGCATTATAACTTGCTTTAAAAAATGGAAATATTTACCAGTTGAATACTTCTTATTCTCGTTACCCAAGACAGTTCTCATTACTGCATCAGAACTTGATTTTAAAAAGGTGAAACAATTACTGAAATAATATTTCTATATGTCAATTCTGTAATACGTAAAAATGAGATTGTGTTGCATAATAGTAATGTTTAATTATCATGCAAATACCACAATGTAAAAAAAATATTTATCAATTTTAATACAATGAAAAACTAATTAAATTGAAAACTCTGTGGTGATTAATTACCATGAAAATATAAAATGTCATTACTCTAATGCAACAAATTCCATTTGAATAGAATTGACATATTATTTACATTGTGAATATTACATTGTTAAATATTATTTCAATAATTGTTCTGCAGTTTTTATATTAAATTATGCAATAATGAGAATTATCATAAATAATTAGAATAAGAAAATGTCTGTATCATTACAGAATGAATATATATATATAACTATATAATGTACTTGAAGTTCAGGTGAAATGAAACAATGTCACGGTGTTAATATATAGTAGGCTTCAAATATGCTTAATTTTCTTTAAGCAAAATCGAATTTCCTCATTTTGGGGTGAAATACGCCCTGTGCATGTTCTGGACCGGTTTCATGAGATTCACTCCAGACGCTCCGGTGTCCCAGCACAGTCATTCCCAGATCCATCTTCATGTTTAACAGCGGAGGGAATGTGGATCTCACACGGTGAGACGTACAGCAGAACGTGTCCGTGACACGCGCGTGTGTTCTGCCGTCATTCGGGCGCGGTCACTTCTTCCGGTGTGGTTTTGGCAATGCCAGCATTGTCAGTTCAAGGGCAGCAGATCTGCAGGAACAAGTGCACTTGAGGAGGATCCAGCTCGAGCGCGGCACACGCGTGGACGTCCGTTAACCCCGTCCGCTCCGCCGCTCTGCTCGGTCAGTGCTGGCTGAGGGTCAGGGGCTCGGCGGTCTGTGTAAGATCCCCTGCAGGTCCTCTGGAAGAGACAGGATGATGCTCTCGATATGGACCTGCAGTTTGGGTAGAGTTCCTGGTTTGACAGGAAGCTGATCTTTCTCGGCCTGAGTCTGAGACACAAGATGGAAAAGCAACGTTTACAGTGAAAAACATATTTATGCAATCAATGTAGAAATTATTTCCAAAGTTGTAAATAAAACAAAGATTATTGGAGTAAAGTCTTTTTTGATTAAAAAAAATCTAAATGTAATTCAGTTACTTGACTTTCTTTATTTACATGAACGCATTTAGCAGCCGCTTTTATAGACGGTTTGATCGAAGCTAACTTCCGGTCTGTGTTTGTTTATCGGGCTGGTTAGTGGCGCCGGTGTCTACATGCATGCGCGCTCCCGCGACTGGAGGATACACTTAATATCAGGAGTAAGTACCTTGGCACGACACCGGCTACAAACACAGTTAAAGTGATGAGTAATGAAGTTGGGCTCAGGTTGTTGTGTTGTGGGATGTGTTTCACATACATACATTTTTTTTCTGGCGACCCACCACAACATCAAAACTGACCGATTTTCCAAAAGGCTTTGTTGAATAAACATGAGCACGTAATGCACGTTTAAAAATCAAAAGGAGGCGCGGGTGTTTCTATATCGGTCACGGTCTTTAGAAAATGTTTGATGTCATTTTCATTTCATCTCTCATGTAATGTCTGATAAAGCAGCGTTCGTGAGTTCAGCTTACAGCCCAACAACCGTTACCGGGGAACCTCTAACGTTAACGTTATTTCTCCCGCTTTAAAGCGTCTCCTGCTGGCAGAGAACGAATCAGCATTTTTAATAAGTCCGTCTAAGTAGTTATCGCTGCATCTCAGTCCTGTCTGATTTACGAAGCAAACATATTTTGCTTGTTATCAAAACATAATCTACTCCAGAGGGACTTAGCTGTTGTTATTGATTCGATTCGGATGTCTACCGGAAGTTAAGTTAGCGCCACAAACACGCGCATGCGCAGTAACGTCTGTTTATGTTGTTATCGTTGAAACCGTCTATACATTTGTTTTTTATCAGTATGTAATTTCTGATTGAAACTGTTTCCTACACTGTGCGTTTTTTTCTTACATTTTTTAAGTCGTAAACAAAGATTACTGGAGCATGTTTTACTAAAAAATTTAATAAAAATACAATTTCAGTCTTTCTACCTCAAAATTGAGATAAAAGAAAAATGTATAATTTTGACCCATATAATGTATTTTTGGCTATTGCTGCAAATATACCTCAGCGACTTAAGACTAGTTTAGTCCTGTTTTGGTCCAGGGTCACAAATAATAGATAGTTGAAACAACCAGGCATGCATGAAATACTTTTTTCCTACATATTAAATCTCTTGAAATGCAAAAATAAATATGATCTTGCATTTAGATGCATGTTTGTTAATTGTGTGAGATGATTCTGGTCTTTTCAAAACAATATTTTAGATGTGCAATGAGATAGTATATCTGGACAAACCGGCAGACCAATCACATGATCTGTCAAAGCAAAGGCCATCCAACATGAACACGAGCTTGTTTCTTCCTCAGATTTGGAGTCATTTAACATTACGGTGATGTTTTTAATCAGCTCTCATTCTGACGGCACCCATTCACTGCAGAGCATCCATTGGTGAGTGATGCAATGCTACATTTCTCCAAATCTGATGAAGAAACAAACTCATCTCCATCTTGCATGACCCGAGGATGAGCACGTTTTCAGCAGAGTTATTCGTTTAAAGCACACAGACCGAGTGCAGTACTCACCAGTTTCTCCTTGAGTTTGAGCACCAGGTCGACCGTCTCCACCTCCGTGTGTTTCTGTATCCGCAGCTGCAGGTCTTCCTCACACAGCGCCTCCAGATGAAGAGCGTCCAGCTTCTGCGTCATCTCCTTCCTGCGGTTCCTGAACCAGCCGTCGAAGTTCGGAGACCTCAGGAATTGCCTGAGCGAAAACATCGAAGTCTCTTCTGCTCACCAAGGATGCATTTATGTGCTCCAAAATACAGTAAACTAACTCTATTCTACAGTAAACTGAATTATTCTCCACTCTTTAGTCTATTAAACAGCGTTTAAACCTAAAACTGTAGTTTAAAATTAAGTTTCTGTCCTTTATTTTCTCCATTTGAAAACATTATTTTGCTTATTGTTAATATCAGTGTTGCTGATGATGCTTTTTATAAATAAAAATGTTAATTTTCATCAGTTTGTGTTGTTGTTAAGATGACTGAAAGTGAAGAATGGACTTACTTCACTTTATAACAGTAAATAAATATCGGTTCTGCATATCGGTTATCGGGTACATAAACGTACAAATAATCGGTATCGGTTATAAAAAAAATCAGTGTTAATGTTAACTAATACGGTTAAAATCGCTATTGTTAATTGAAATAAAGCTGAAATAACATCAAATATAAATATTGCATGAAACAAATTAAAACGTTAACAAGATGTAGTAATGTTTCCTTCGAAACTACATGAGTTATATAAGTACTAAAATTACTAAAAAATAAACCTGAAGTGGATATAAAGCTAGATAGAAATATTTAAAATAACATGAAATATTATTACAATTTGAAATGGCTGGTATCTATTGTAATATATTGTAAAAAGTATTTATTTCTGTGATGCGCATCTGTATTCTCAGCATCATTACTCCAGTCTTCAGTGTCACATGATCTTCAGAAATCATAATAATATACTGATTTACTGCTCAAGGCACATTTCTGATTATTATCAAAGTTGAAAACAGCTGTGTTTTCAATATTTATGCAGAAGCAATGATATATGTATAATAAAGTATAAACCTGTAGAGGCCGATCCAGTCTCCTTTGAGTCGTGAGGTGAGCTGAGGGCCGGCCTTCTCCAGCGTTCTCATAAACTCCTCCTGGTTGAACGGCCGAAGCTGTGGGGGACTCTGGGAAACGAGGATTCATACAATGAGTATTCATAAAACTATAAATCTCTGGGAAAGAGAAATCCGTCTTACTTTCCAGGGAGAGATGCTCTTCTGTAAAGGCATCAGACTGGCCACATAACGCTCCTGCAAATCAAACATATGCTATTAATTATAACATTATATCCTGAAATTACTGTGTGGAATTTAAAGCATGGGACTTCATTACTGTAGCATGAATTGATCATGATTTCAGGGTATTCAGAATAACAGTGTTAGTTTATCCTTATTTATATATTATATAGTATTTAGTGTTTTAATTTGTAATATTTATATTTTCAGTTATTTTAATAATTATGTTATGTGCTTTTGTCATTTTGTATGTCGTTTTAAATATTTCTAATCTAGCTTTATTTCCATTTCAGGTTTATTTTTTTAGTAATTTTAGTACTTATTTCATATAGTTGCGAAGGAAACATTACAAAATTTTGTTAAAGTTTTAATTTTTTTCATGCAATATTTATATTTGATGTTATTTCAGCTTTAAGTCCATTCATCTTAACAACAACAAACAACGGTTGAAAATTAACATTTTCATGTAAAATGTAATCTTCAAATTACAACGATAAAAACATTTTATTTATAAAAAGCATCATCAGCAACACTGATATTAACAATAAGCAAAATAATGTCTAATGTTTTCAAATGGAGAAAATAAAGGACAGAAGTCATATCAACTTCATTTTAAACTACAGTTTTAGGTTTATAATCTGTTTAATAGACTAAAGAGTGAAGAATAATTCACTGAATAATATTCTCTGGAATATTGAAATAAGATATAACAAACAAAACATCGTATTTTATTGCATTTCTTAACTGTTTTATCAGAATTATTAAAATGTTTTTGTCTAAATTATGAAAACTGCTGAGTGCGCGGTTTATCTATTTACACAGAACTATACTCAAACAGTGCGTGTGTGTGTGTGTATGTGTCTCTCTCTGTCTATCTGTGTGTGTGTGTGTGTATGTGTCTCTGTCTATCTGTGTGTCTGTGTCTCTCTCTGTCTATCTGTGTGTGTGTGTGTGTGTGTGTGTGTGTGTGTATGTGTCTCTCTCTGTCTATCTGTGTGTGTGTGTGTGTATGTGTCTCTCTCTGTCTATCTGTGTGTGTGTGTGTGTGTGTGTGTGTATGTGTCTCTGTCTATCTGTGTGTGTGTGTGTGTGTGTGTGTGTCTCTCTCTGTCTATCTGTGTGTGTGTGTGTGTGTGTGTCTCTCTCTGTCTATCTGTGTGTGTGTGTGTGTATGTGTCTCTCTCTGTCTATCTGTGTGTGTGTGTGTGTGTGTGTGTGTATGTGTCTCTGTCTATCTGTGTGTGTGTGTGTGTGTGTGTGTGTCTCTCTCTGTCTATCTGTGTGTGTGTGTGTGTGTGTGTGTGTGTGTCTCTCTCTGTCTATCTGTGTGTGTGTGTGTGTGTGTGTGCACTTGGATGGGTCAAATACAGAGAACACATTTCACTGCTGGTTATACTCTGTATAATTGTGTATGACAAAAAAAAAAAAAAAATTATGGTAAATACGATTATGGTAAAATGCTTAAATATCTGTAAACCGATATATCGGTCGATCTCTACTCAGGACACACTGTGGCACATGTAAACGGTGTCGTGTGAAGAAACGCTCCTACCAGTGGAATGATGAAACTCTGCGTAAGCTCCAGGAAATATCGACGCAGAATTGCATTCTGGGCCGCTGAAGGGCGCTTCTGCTGGACTCCCTGGTGTTAACCACAAACATACTGAATGAATACATGCGCTTGAATGTTTTAGCCGTGATATAGTGCACCAGAGAGACACTCACCTTCTGCAGCTGCTTGATAATGTCCTCGTCTTTGTTCAGGAACGGTTTATATGCAGTGTAGACACCTGAGACCAGACACGACACCAATAATCGAACAAACGCTCCTTTATGTGCTTTTACAGTTTGAGTTTAGCGGTAAGAGACTAGATTTGGTGGTACTTCTGATTTGATGAGTACCACATCAAGCCTGTATGAACACAGAATAGATTTATTTGAACTCTCACCAGGTTTTGAGTCCAACGTCTTCAGATTTTTTAGTTTCTTCACTTTCATTTGTTTGGCCATCTCTCCTTTAAAAAAAAAAAAGATGTTATAATAAAGATCAAAGCATGTTCAATGACCAACAACCATCTTTAATGATAATCTAACATATTTAGATTTGTATTAACTGCTAATATAAACTTTTGAGAGTTATAATATTCCTCAAACACATCACAGGCTAATGATACACGCAGTTAGATGATATTTAAAGGTCAGAACCTGCTTGCTTCATGTCTCCGATGCGGATGATGTGAGGCCAGTGCTGGAGAGTTTTGGCGAAAAATGGGTTTGTAACTCCCAGAATGACTGAAGGCCTGCAGAAAAACACAACGTCTGGTTAAGAGCGAGCCGGTGAGAGTGTCACAAACACTTCCTGTCTGAACTCCAGAAATATCCTCATCCATCGATCTGAACGCAGAACAGCAGCTCATCTGTCATACGATCATTAACCGTGACACTGATTGAATTACACGCTGCGTTTGTAGGTCAAAAGAACGAGAAACTAAATATTACACAGCTACACACACATACACACACACAGACACAGACAGAGAGAGACACACACAGACACAGACAGAGAGAGACACACACACAGACACACAGACAGACAGACAGACAGACAGAGACAGACACAGACAGAGACACACACACACACCAGACACACACACACAGACAGACACAGAGAGAGACAGACACACACACACACACACACACACACACACACACACACACACACACGCGCGCACACACAGACACAGACACACACACAGACACAGACAGACACACACACAGACACACAGACAGACAGACAGACAGACAGACAGACACACAGAGACACACACACACAGACACAGACACACACACACACACAGATAGACAGACAGACACACACACAGACAGACAGACACAGACACACACACACAGACAGAGAGAGACACACAGACAGACACACACACAGACACACACACACACACACACACACACACAGATAGACACACAGACACACACACACACACACACACACACACACACACACACACACACACACACACACACACACACACAGATAGACAGAGAGAGACAGACACACACACACACACACACACACACACAGACACAGACAGACAGAGAGAGAGACACACACACACACACACAGACAGACACACACACACAGACACACACACACACACAGACAGAGAGACACACACACACACACACACACACACACACACACACACACACACAGATAGACAGACAGACACACACACACACACACACACACACACACACACACACACAGATAGACAGAGAGACACAGACACACACACACAGACAGACAGAGACACAGACACACACACACACACACACACACAGTAGACAGAGAGAGAGACACACACACACACACAGACAGAGACACAGACACACACACACACACACAGATAGACAGAGAGAGACACACAGTGAATACACACTGCTGTATTTATAGTTACATTATATATTAAAATAATACTATAAATACATTAAAATAAAATACTATAATACAATGAAATTACTATTGCAATATTCAATACAGTATATTAAAATATATTAATACACTAAATTATTATAATTATGAATACATTTAATGAAAACAATGACATTTTAGGAGCGATTAAATTACAGGAACATGAATAGTGCCTCAGTAATTTCACTCAAACAAATGCTGATTTTTATTTTCATTTGCTTTAAAAAAAAAACATTTAAATTATACTATTATAATAAATATCAATAATTATTACTGTATAGTAAATATAATAATAAATACAAATTATATCAAAATAAATACATTTTATGAAAACAATTAACTTATACAATTGCTAGAAACATTAATATATTGTAGGTTAAATATAAATAGCAAATCCGTTATGTCTCTAAAACAAATGCTAGTTTTTATTTATTTATTTTGCTTTTGGGAAAATAGTTTTCACAAATTACATTTATTATAATAAAATATTTAACACAGTCTATTACCTGTGTTTATAAATTAAACACAATTATAATTATTTTAAATAAATGTAATGAAACTGTATATTTAAAAGGGCTGAACCTCACACACGTGAGATCTTTTCCACGTTTACTTACGGAGCTTGTGTTCGAGTGGTGTATTCCTTAAACTCACTGTCATGAATGGTGAAGTACGGCCGGAAATCACTGCAGAAGCGCAGCGGAGAGATACAGCTGCACAGACAGAGAGGTTTGGGTCTTTAGAAAGTCATCATCTGCTCTTGTATTGGTAAAGAATATTCTGCTCACGTTAAACACGGAGCATGTTTGGAGCGTAACAGTGTCTCTCTGGAGTCTCTACATCACACACATCATGTGACGTCTGACTCATCTATCTGCTCTTCTTCAAGGATCCACCACAGCACGTGACTCAGAAAACACGATCTGTCTGCTGTTCAGTACTGCATTACACACCTCGTGCTTGGACGCTCACTGAACTTAGACTTATTAGCACAACCTCTGAAGGAGAAATCGGAGGAATTCTTCGGAATGGATTTAAATAACAGAACTGCGTTAAAATGCAATATAGTTCTATTATCAGCTGACAGCAATTATTCAAACTTAATAAACACACAAAGGACGGACTGATGAATGACGGGTGTCTGAATTATGTGCACGTCTAGAGTTCACTCGCCAATTTTTAAAACATTTAATGTGCGATCAGAGAGAAAAACAATGTTAATAATATAAAAGAAACAAGTTTCATCTTGCATTTTTAATGCAGAGTAAAGTCATCAACAACTCTAGGCAATCATTTAGTGTCATATTAAATACTAGACAGCTGCAGGCATACAGAGATGTGATCAATTCAAATGACATCTAAATGAATCTTAAGAGAAAAAAGGAGATTCAGATCTAAAACGAACGGATGGATTGGAAAACAGCACATCAGTTCAATTCTATTCCATATAAACACAATAATAACACAATCACAATAATGATGTATTTCATATTTCCTAGAGTTATTTTTGTAGCAAAAATAATAACACAATCACAATAATGATGTATTCCACATTTCCTAGTGTTATTTTTGTAGCAAATATATACTATTTTGTTTAGTTTTTTTTAGCTTTATTAATATTTCAAGGTTCAAGGTTTCTTTATTTGTCACATAATAAATTATACAGGGTATAATCAGAAGTGAAATGTGAATGTATTTTGAATTATAATCAAGTCAAAGTCAAGTCAAAGTTTATTTCTATAGCACGTTTAAAAACAACAGAGTTGCACCAAAGTGCTGTACAACAAATATAATACAGCAAAAACAGTAAAAAAAAAAAAAAAATGAGAATCTAAGCCAAGTTGGCAACAGAGCCTTAAGCGGGCATTATTCAAAAGCCAGGGAGAACAAATCAGATTTAAGAGCAGACTTAAAACTAGCTAGTGAAGGAGCGAGTCTCACATTTACAGGCAGACTATTCCAAAGTTTCGGGGCTGCAGCTGAAAAGCCCGGCCACCCTTGGTTTTGCAGCGACAACGTGGGACCGTTAAAACTGATTACTGGACCTAAGAGCTCTTTGAGGAGAGTAAGCAATCAGAAGGTCACTGATATATTTTGGTGCAAGGCCAGCTAACGCCTTGTACACATAAACAGCTATTTTAAAATCGATTCTAAACTTTACAGGAAGCCAATGTAAAGATGCTAGGATTGGAGAAATGTGATCCTTCTTTCTTGTTTCAGTGAGAAGCCTCGCTGCAGCATTCTGGACAATTTGTAAGCGAGAGATCGCTGATTGAGGCAGTCCCCAATAAAGGGATTTACAGTAGTCCAAGCGAGATGTTATGAAAGCATGTATTACAGTCTCCAAGTCTTTATGAGGCAACAACTGTTTCAACTTAGCAATGGATCTAAGATGGAAAAAGCTGCCCTTTACCCCTGTACTAATTTGTTTATTTTACATTGATTACATAATCAATGTAAAACAAGAAATGTTACTAGTTCAACAACTTTTTTTTTATCTCAGTTAAAGTTTATTTCATGCAAATATTTAATTTTATGATATTAGTTATATAAGAATAATCCTACTTATTCCATTAATTATCAATAGTGATTATTTACTCAAAATCGAAGCACTGTTTTACAAACGCCAGCTCGAAGATGCCACGAGTTAGTGATTTTAACCGTTGAGAAATCACTATAACACCACCTCTCATGGATTAATGCTTTATTATTATTATTATTAGTATTATTAGCCGTACCTGACCAATGCCAACACAGTGTCTGAAGAATCTGCCGGTGAAGGAGCCATAACCACCAACGCTTCACCAAGCAACACGAGCTCCCATAACATCTGAATATGAAAAAACACCGGATGGAAACACCTGCAACATAAGAAACAATACAAACATGATTGAGAATGTTTTATTTTTAGCAACACCATAATATGTGAAACTTGGGAGTCCTAGTAAACAATTTATGACCAATACACTGAAGTTCAAAAGTTTGAGACTGAAATGAATGCTTTTATGCATTAAATCGATCAAACGTGACAGTAAGGATGTTTAAAATGTTACACAATATTTCTTTATTATGTCAAATAAATGTTGCTCTTTTGTACTTCCTATTTATCAAACAATCCTAATGAACAGAAAGCATCACGATGTCCACAAAATATGAAGCAGCACAACTGTTTTCAACTTTGATTATAATGGGAAATGTTTTTTGAGCAGCAAATCAGCATATTAAAATGATTTCTGAAGATCATGTGACACTGAAGACTGCAGCAATGATGCTGAAAATACAGCTGCGCATCACAGAAATAAATTACATTTAAAAAATATTTTTAGGATTACTGATAAAGTACTGGCATTTGATTTGCTATCTATTTTAATTTTAGATAAATTATATATGAATTTAATATGTCTTTATAGGTATTTTCTTTAGTTTTAGTTTTAATAAATTGTATTTATTTTAGTAATATTACTTCAACATACTACATGGTAAATGAAATAACATATATACATGTGGCTTAGTGTCATGTTAGAATCATATTTATACTCATACCTTTTGTTGTTTTAATATTTTGAAATGTTTTTAGCTTTATTTTTTGTTTTCATTTAAATGTTTAGTTTTGAAATGTTGTTGTATGCATTTGTCATTTTATTTAATTTCTGCATTTTCTTAAATGTGTGTATGTATATAGTATTTATACACTTTTAACTTACAGTTGTAGTTACTTTTTCTTATTTGTAAGTCGCTTTGGATAAAAGCGTCTTGCTAAATGACTAAAAAGTAAAAAGTAAAACCAATTCTCATAGAAAACACTTATTAAAATCGTAAAAAAAAGTAAAATCACAATATTACTGTTTTTACAGTATTTTCGATTAAATAAATGCAACCTTGGTGCGCAGAAGAGACTTGTAGTGTATGTGAACCACTTGCACTTTTCTCAGTCACCAACAGGAGGCTCCAGAGGACAAGCAATAAACACACGCAGCCCAACTATCACATACAGTCACACAAGCACACAATAAACATGCTCTACCTGAAGAGATCCACTTCATGGACGGTGGGCAGAACGATGGACACCAGACTGTCGCTCTGTGAATGAAAGATTAGACGTATTACATGATGTGACTCCAGTGAACGTGACACTTCAGCAGCGTGCGAGCGGTTCATACCGGCGTGGACTGGACGAGCTGAGACGTCCCAGGCTTGTCGTAACACGTGGGGATGCGCAGCTGAGGAGAGCAGACGGCAACGCTCGTTAATGAAGTGCTATGATGAGCTGATATCTTACAAAGAGAGAAAGAACAAGTACCTTCATGACCACACCCATGATGGGGAGCGTGAGGATCTTCCCCGGACACGGCGTGGGCCAGCGGTCAATGTCATTACATGCTTCAACGCAAAAACACAACCATCAATCCAATATCGTCAATAGAGAGATTTCAGCAAAAAACAAGATTAGGCAACATTATATATAGAACATACAACTTTATAAATGGAGGAATGTTGCTATGCAGTTACTAAGATATTTTGAGCTCTTTGTTACATGTTGCGACACAGTTGCTAAGGTGTTACACAGTTGCTAAGTTGCTATGCAGTAGCTGTGTGGTGTTCCGAGTTGTTGTTACATGTTACTATGCAGTTGGCAAGATGTTACGCAGTTGCGAGTCATTGTTGCATGTTACTACATAGTTGCTAAGGTGTTTCACAGTTGCTAAGTTATTATGCATTTGCTAAAGTGTACTGAGTTGTTGTTACATGTTGCTACACAGTTGCTAAGGTGTTACGCAGTTGCTAAGTTATTATGCAGTTGCTGAGGTGTTACACAGTTGCTATGCAGTAGCTGTGTGGTGTTCTGAGTTGTTGTTACATGTTACTATGCAGTTGGCAAGATGTTACGCAGTTGCTAAGGAGTTGTGAGCCATTGTTGCATGTTGATACGCAGTTGCTAAGGTGTTACGCAGTTGCTAAGTTATTATGCAGTTGCTAAGGTGTTACACGGTTGCTATGTTATTATGCAGTTGCTGAGGTGTTACACAGTTGCTAAGGTGTTACACAGTTGCTAAGTTATTATGCAGTTGCTGAGGTGTTACACGGTTGCTATGTTGTTATGCAGTAGCTGTGTGGTGTTCCGAGTTATTGTTACATGTTACTATGCAGTTGCTAGGGGAGTGTGAGTCATTGTTGCTACGGAGTGGCTAAGGTGTTACACAGTTGCTAAGTTATTATGCATTTGCATTGTTCTGAGTTGTTGTTACATGTTGCTACGCAGTTGCTAAGGTGTTACGCAGTTGCTAAGTTATTATGCAGTTGCTAAGGTGTTACACGGTTGCTATGTTATTATGCAGTTGCTGAGGTGTTACACAGTTGCTAAGGTGTTACGCACGCAGTTGCTGCATGTTGTTATGTTACATGCAGTTGCTAAGGTGTTGCAGGTGTCGCGACAGTTTGTGTTACTATGCAGTTGCTAAGGGCAGTGCTGAGTAATTGTTTACACGGGCTTGTCTTGTTTACAGTAGCTGTACGGTAGTTATGCATTGTTGTTCTGTTGTTGTTTGTTGCTATAGGTTGCTAAGTTGCTGTTGCACGCAGTTGCTGGTTAGTGGCTGCAGTTGCTAAGTTATTATGCATTTGCATTGTTCTGAGTTGTTGTTACATGTTGCTACGCAGTTGCTAAGGTGTTACGCAGTTCCTAAGTTATTACGCAGTCGCTAGGATGTTCTGAGTTGTTACATGTTGCTACGGAGTTGGCAAGGTGTTACGCAGTTGCTAAGGAGCTGTGAGTCATTGTTGCACATTGCTATGCAGTTGCTAAGGTGTTCTGAGTTTTGTGGCATGTTGCTATGCAGTTGCTAAGGTGTTCTGAGTTTTGTGGCATGTTGCTATGCAGTTGCTAAGGTGTTCTGAGTTTTGTGGCATGTTGCTATGCAGTTGCTAAGGTGTTCTGAGTTTTGTGGCATGTTGCTATGCAGTTGCTAAGGTGTTCTGAGTTGTTTGTTGCTATGTGGTTGCTAAGGAGTTCTGAGTTGTTGTATGTTGCTATGCAGTTGCTGAAAGGTTCTGAGTTGTTATACGTTGCTATGCAGTTGCTAAGGTGTTCCGAGTTGTTGTTTGTTGCTATGCAGTTGCCAAGATATGGCTGGGAAGGGAGTGTTGGTATGTGGTTGCCAGAGATTTCCAATTATAAAAGGAAATTGAATGTTCCTAACCTTATCCGTGAGCCACTGTCGTAATGAAGCTTGCTTTAGCAAACACCTCTAATTGTTATCATCATACCAGTCTGTAGTCCATGTGTTCAGGACTCACCGGCCTCTAAACACGGCTCCTGCTTCTCAAAGTATTCTGGGGCGATGAGCTTCAGCAAAGAGTGGAAAAAGGTCACGTAGGGCAGCTTGCTGACGAGGACCAGAGACTGGAGGAGAGAAGCACACACACATACATACATGTCATGAAGCTCAGAAATCCTCTCGAGATCCAGGCCAAAACATCAGACAGCTTCTTAAAGGAATAATTCAGCTATGATTATCTTCCATATCACAGAAAATAGATACTGCGTAGCACATTCACACAGGTATACATTAAAATATGGTGCATTAAGTACCTTTATGACACATTAATGGTGATTATTGTCATTTCTGGAGTTTGACAGCTCCCAAACAGTTGGCCTATGTATTTTTTACTGAGTATCACATTTGATACATCAAGTTTTTATGGCTCATATTGTATGTTACAAGTAAAAATATGGAGGAAAAACAGTTGCAATATGCAATTCATGCTGATATTTATATGGCCAAGACTGATGAAATTCTGATGCTTGTAATGTAAATCAATGGGATCTTTATAACAGTATAGCATACTACTTATATAAAATGATCAGAATCTGAATGAGCTTTATTACTGGTATGTTTACACATACGAGGAATTAGTTTTTCATGAAAGAAGCTACCGCAGTGCAGCAGAACAAAAACACGGATAATATAAAGAACAAGTAATTAAGGAATAACAATATACAAATTGACATGTGTATGTACAGGTATATAACAATGGACAGTTTTGTATGTACAGGTATATTACGTGCAATTGAAGTGTGTTAGTAATTATGTGTGTTAGATACATAAGTGTATAAATAGTGTGTGTACCATAAATTAATCATTTTAATATAATGCTATAAATATCAGTTGTCACTCTGTATCTCCCAATAATACTGTATGTCTAAGATGATAAATGCTTAGTTTGATGATCAAAACATATAAATGCAATGAAATACAATAAATAATAATTGCTCAAAATTGTGTGCAACAGGTTTTTCAGAAAAGTTTGGATCATGTTGATCATTAGAATTTTGCACATCAAATATACATAGGCTTTATAACATTTACATTTATGCATTTAGCAGACGCTTTTATCCAAAGCTACTTACAGTGCATTCAGGCTATACATTTACTGTCAGTATGTGTTCCCTGGGAATCGAACCCACAACCTTTGCACTGCTAACACGATGCTCTAACCACTGAGCCACAGGAACACATACTGTATCGTTATAGGATTAACGATCAAATTGACGTTTACCATGCTTGCTCAAATGCATCTGAAACCAGTAGTGAGTGGTAAGGAAACCAGAATAACCAACATGGTTCTGTTAGTAAAGAAAACAAACCGGGTTGTGTCCGTTCATGTCACAAACCACAAGGTTTTATTGAAGCGCAGGGAATCACCTCAAGAATTGCATAAGAAGCTGTAGGGCAGCAAAAGCCCCAGAAAGCTCGAAGCGTTTAGGTGTCGAAATACCGTCTTCAAAAATAACGAGAATTAAAGGCTCTTGAAAAATTCTAATCTCCGCCTCTATTTTTAGGGTGTGAACAACGTTCGCTGGTGATAGATGAGTCTCGCACTTATGTTGCGGTGATGCAGTGTTGGGACTTGTTCAGTGCGCGCTTGATCTTAGCTGGAGGCGATTTTCAGTTTTAATGTAAGGACATGGGAACCAAAAACAAAGCCAAAAACCGTTTAATGCTCCTTGCTGTCTAAAAACTCCACTCAACTTTGCTCAAATTACAACAACACACCACTCGACCAATCAGAGTAGAGGACAGGAACATAATGGACAAACACGTACACATTTGAAAACAAGAGTGAATCACTGAAATTATCGTTTTGTGCGTTTATGGAACAAAACTCACCCGAAATTGTGCCATCCACTATTTTTGACCAAATTAATATTAAAGTGACTATAGAGTAATTTTAACCACACCACTGTTGACCATTTTGTTTATGTTTGGGAACGCTGCTTTGAAGGCATGCTTTTGAAGTGTTGCCATGTTCATTTATTATAAGCGCCTTTAGGCTTATTGTTTGAGCTCAGCTTATAAAGTAATCCAGTTCATTGAGATAATAATGTAGGGAAGGAGCATGGCACAATAATTTGGTCTTACTTATAATATTTTGCTTAGTTTAGCTTTATTATGGATTTGTTATTGTTTGCAGTATTTTCTAGCAAGATCTGGCAACGCAGAGTCAAGCTGTACCTCGTTCCCTTCTTGCATCACGCCTAAAGAATATAGACATGTCTCTGATACGTATTTAAATACTGTATTTCATAAAGGGACAGTTCACCCAAAAATGAAAAATTGCTGTTCATTTACTCACCCTCAGGCCATCCAAGATGTGACTTTGTTCTTCAGCAGAACAATATAAAAGATTTTCAGCTGAAACTGTGGTCCTTGGTGATTCATAAAATGCAAGTCAATGGCTACCGTCACTTGAGAGTAAAAAAAGAAGCTTATACAGGTAGGACAAAGATAATACCCTCGTCTCTTGACGATATACTGAGGTGAAACGATCTGTCTGTGCAAGAAACTGAACATTATAACCTGTAATCCAGAGTCTCGGCCAAACGGGGAAATATAATTCTTCTCCAAAAACTAGTTATTTTGGTCGGTTTGTTTTCAATGAACTGATCCAAGTATCATTTCACCAGTTTGTTTGTGCAATTACGCAATATTATTAAAGCACCTAATAATGATGTGAAACATATTTTGAGTGTCTAAAGTGTATAAACTGGTCTTCATTAACTCCTCTTTTACATAAACCATAAGAAATCACATGTTCATTTCTCCCCTTAATTCAAGTGTTTAGTAGAAATACATGCACAGACCAGCGGCTCATCGGTCTTCGGTCCGAGTCAAACTGTTTCCACAGTTCAGAGACCAATTCACTAAAAAGAACCAGTTCAGAAGAATGATTCATTTGCCTCAGGCTCTGGATTACAGATAATAATGTTGTAAATAATGTTCAGTTTCATGCACAGACCTCAATATGTCGTCAGGAGCCATAGATATTAATCGTGTGTTCCATGATCTGCTTTTATGACTCTCAAGTGACGGAAGTGGTTCACTTTGATTACATGAATCACAAAGGACCACGGTTTCAGCAAAAAAAAACAATGATATACGACGGAAGCCAATGGGGACCAACAACTGTTTGCTGAATAAATGTCAGAATTTTTATTTCAAAATTAATTTAATTTTTGGGTGAAGTTTCCCTTTAAGCAAATAAATGTAGCTGCAGTGTGTATGTAGCCAGCATTGTAGAAGTTATAATATGCACTAAAGGGCCAGGAATTATCTCTTGTGTGGATGAGACATACAATGCTTCACTGGAATGGTTTGTCGCACCGCCAGAAGCGACCTGCATGTTATAACTAATACCAAATGTCACTTTAAATGCATGACCTCTCCGATCAACATGAGACTTCAGGTTCATGTGATGAATTAATCATCATGGTCGTACCTTCTGAAAGTAGCCCCTCTTGAGTGACTTGTCTCGCACCTGTCTGAAGTACACATACCCGTAGTAATAGCCCTGATCTCTCTGTGGACAGAAGAAAACAAGCACATGTCATATTAGTTATAATGACACGCAACAGACTATTTGCAGAAGTATCTCAGTTTAGGGCCGTCTTTACTTCATTAACAAGCTGAGTTATGATGACTTATGAGTAGAGATCGACCGATATATCAGTTTACCGATATGTTTCCCAATATTTAAGCATTTTACCATAATCGGATATCGGTTTTGAAAAAAAAACGATAACCGATATTTTTTTTTTTTGTCACATACACAATTATACAGAGTATAACCAGCAGTGAAATGTGTTCTCTGTATTTAACCCATCCAAGTACACACACACCTGGAGCAGTGGACACACACACACACTTGGAGCAGTGGACACACACACACACACCTGGAGCAGTGGACACAAACACACACACACACACTTGGTGCAGTGGACACACACACCGTATACACACACACACTTGGAGCAGTGGAGACACACACACACACACCTGGCGCAGTGGACACACACACACACACACACACACACACACACACTTGGAGCAGTGGACACACACACACACACACACACACACACACTTGGTGCAGTGGACACACACACACACTTGGAGCAGTGGACACACACACACCTGGACAGTGGACACACACACCTGGAGCAGTGGACACACACACACACACACTTGGAGCAGTGGAGACACACACACACACACACCTGGAGCAGTGGACACACACACACACACACACACTTGGAGCAGTGGAGACACACACACACACACACGCACACCTGGAGCAGTGTTGTAATTTGAAGATACAATTTTACATGAAAATGTTAATTTTCAACCATTGTTTGTTGTTGTTGTGAAGATGACTGAAAGGAGGAAAAACCAAAGCGAAGAATGGACTTACTTCACTTACTTTATAACAGTAAATACATATCGGTTACATAAACGTACAAATAATCGGTATCGGTACTAAAAAAATCAATATCGGTCGATCACTACTTATGAGTTGATGTTTTCAGCACTGACCTTGAGACAGACCGGCGCATCCCGGTCGAAGTGGTCGAGGAAACATCCGAGTGACGACTTCCTGCCGGTGGCCTGCCGGAAACGGAAGCAGAACTGTGTGTCCCCGAGACAACCTGTGAGGAGAGGCACAAACACTCACGTTTATCTGTGTCACTCTTCTTTTTATTTCATTTTTCCCAAGCCAATAAAGTGCGGAGTGCTCCCCGGTGCAAAAATATGAAGATGTTCCAATGGGGAAAATCCCTTAAGACAATACAAATCAACTTCAAAGTACAAAGTACCAAAAAAACCTTGGTTCGGGGATTACAATGATTCAATAAGAATACTCCTCTATAGTTACTGCACACCAGTCAATGACCTGCTGACTGCTTCATTACGTGACAATTTATACTCATGGGTTCAACCATTTCTCAGGAGCTGCAACATCACATAAAAAGGATTAAACATTGAATAACACAATTTCCTTCAATACACCAATATCAATAGCATAATATACCATCATTTCAATTCAACAATAATTATAGAAAGTCAAATGCATGAACTCATAAAAGATTTCCCACCCCTTTCCACTCATACTTGGTGTCTCCCAGTTCCCAGTTTACTCAGTTCAAGATGGCCGCCACCATACATGCCGATTCAGGTAATAGGCAACAGTTTATAAGAAAACTTAAATGTCCAATAATTTTAGTGTTCATGTGTGTGTATAATTCATCTCTCCACCTCGCTGACACATCAAGGTAAATAAAGAGTTTTTAAAACCCAAATGTGTTCATGTCTTAATGCCAAAAGGGCTCGGCAGAGGGGAAAACAATCTGCAAAACTACACATCGAGAAAAAAAGGGACATTTTATTGAAGCCATGTTTTCATCTGATGTGCTTGTTTTTGTCCAAAAACAAATTTGACTTCAGCCACAATATTTAAGCTGACAAATCAGTCTATTGTGCAGCATCTCTGGGAAATAAAGGCCACACTGATGTGCTTTTGCATCTCAAAATAGCCAATAGGCTTTAGTTTGCATCACAGTACAGCAAAACCACACTTGAAATCAATGAAGGCAGTTCAAATTTAGTTGTGAGAATGAATTGGGGTCATGACATACATTTTTTGTTTCCATTACCATGAATATTTCCAATATTCCAGAAAATATATTACATTTAAAATGTGTACCAACTTAACATTTGTATTTCAACTTTTTTCCAGAGTGCACTACCAAAAAAACTACTCCAAACCAACAAATTCTAAAATAATAATAATAATAATAATAATAATAATACAACAATAGAAAAAGTCCATTTTGATGTCATGGGGTCTTCATAATTACTACATGAACTCTCAGTGAATCTCTATGAATAACACAGCGTTTCATATATATTAAAAAAAAAAATCGAAAGAAATAGAAAATAATAAATAATATAGATTAGCATATAAAATATATTATTAATACTAAAATATAACTGAAATCACACCAACATTAAAGCTTCAGGTCTAAAAAATACAAAATAAAATAAAAATGATATATAACGGTAACATGTATTATTTATATTATCAATAATATAATAAAATATAATAATTTAAACTCAGTAACTTACAGAATAACACTAATCTTCAGATGTAAAAATATACAAAAATAATAATTAACAACAATAAAATGCATTATATTATTTATAATAAACCAAAATATGAACTTAGTAAATCACTATGAATAACACTAAGCTTCAGACCTAAACTAATAAATAAATAAAATATTATATTAATAATAATATCTATAATTCTTCTATAATGTCCTCCTTTGGATAAAAGTGTCTGCTAAATGACTAAATAAATACATAAATAAAAATTATTATTTTTTTTTTTTACAAAATCTGTATGTGGTGTAACATGCATATGACATCCACAAAAATTAAACAGATGGAAAATCCATAAGTCAAGTAAGTATCTGGAGATCAGAAGCACTCCTGATGTCTTCAGGACGGACGACTCTTCCGGTTCAGACCAGGACAGCCGTGTTTGTGTGTTTGTCTCTTCTACATACAGTGATGTGTGTGTGGGCCACAGGGAACAAGGAAGGTGGTTTGTGCGAGTGTGAAACCGGATTACTGGCTCTATCTACAGGCTGTGACGGATGGATTACCTCACGCTCTCGGTTAACCCTTTCCTCAACACCACGGGAGTCTATAAAAAGCAGCGTTTGCACAACATCTACAGACTAATCCAGCTGAGAACATCTCTGAGAACCAACATCGTCCAGCTACACGCTCCTGGATCTAGAAAACCATTCAAATAATCAAACGCAAGATGATAACTAAAGGGGCATTATCATGGACAACATTAAAGACAGATGAATAATAGTTTGACAAATATAGATATACATACATATATATATATATATATACACTATATAGCCAAAAGTATTGGCACCCCTTCTAATGAAAGGTTTGACTGCTTTAGTAATTTCCATGAGTACAAATCTTAATGTTTAAGCATATAATGATATTCTAGAGAATTAATGTTATAGCAACAGTTTGGACTCTTTTCTATTCTAACATGACAGTGTCTCTGTGTATAAGACAAGAATCAAAGAGAAATGATGATTCAGTCAGTGTGGAAGAACTTGACTGGTCTGCAGCTGAACACCTCTGGTGTGACTTTAAATGAGCCAAACACTCATCTCCAAACACTATTGACTTGTACATATGGATACAGTCATCTCATACACTTCAAAACTGTTGCAACCCCTTCAGAGGTGGAAATACAATGGAAACATTTTAAGTACATGAATTATGTTTCCATCTTTGTTGCCACAGTTTGTAAGTGTCTTTTTCTCTTCTAAAGAAGGGGTGCCAGTACTTTTGTCATATAATGAATGTACAAGTCATTAGTGTTTGGTGATGAGTGTTTGGCTCATTTAAAGTCACACCAGAGGTGTTCAGTCAAGTTCTTCCACACTGACTGAATCATCATTTCTCTTTGATTCTTGTCTTATACACAGAGACTGTTAGAATAGAAAAGAGTCCAAACTGTTGCTATAACATTACAATTCCCTAGAATATCATTATATGCTTAAACATTAAGATTTGTACTCATGGAAATTACTAAAGCAGTCAAACCTTTCATTAGAAGGGGTGACCCAATACTTTTGGCAATATAGTGTATATATTTTTTTTTTATTTTACATACATACACATATTTACAGTTAATTGTTTAGAAATACCAAAGATTACGGTATTTTTCTGTGAAGAAAAGTATAGCTCAAAATGGCTTGTTCAAAAAAGGTCATGCTTGTGATTCCATTAACATTTCAATGCTTATTCCAAACATTGCTATTGACAATTTTATAGTTGAAGTATTAATACAATGTACTTGCAGCTTTCTACACTGTAAAAAAAACTATGTCATTAAGTTATTGATTTTTGGAATGCGTTTAACAAGAAAACACCATTTCAAAATGTCACGTTTAATTCTGTGTTACTTTGTAATGATCTGTGAACTTTACAAGCTATTTCTGAGTGAAAGTTGTTTCTATACCATATTTTTTCAGTGTATAAACAAGCCGTGTGCTTCATACATGGATTCTCACCCATCATTTTTGAGTAAGACTTTCACAGATTTACTGAACATAACTGAAACAAATGCGCAGTTATATTGCTGCTGAGAGAGAGAGCGAATGGCACGTAATATGTCACAACAGACGCACTTCTTCACAGCAACCCGCGTGCTTTTCCCACCGCGAGTGGGTCGCCTCACCCACACACAGCATGCGAGAGAAGACACAAATATGCATATGCACAGCCTGACCCGCAGACGCCGGCATCCGACTCCGGACCTCCGAGAGGAAAACTGATGTCAGAGATGAGAGGCTTTTTCAAAACAGCACCACGGCGATAACTTCGGCGAACCACTGCAACAATGAATCATGGGCTATGAGATGTTTTTTTTCAACATCTGTCAAAAACACTACAACACTACAAATAAAAAGTACATTTTTAACAAGCTGAAACTGAAAGACATACATAGAAATAAAAACGTATTCAAAATATTAATACAACTATATTAGTATGTCAGTGATACTAAAATAACAACAATGTGACAAGTAAAATATTAGTTCTTCTAAAAACACATTTTTTTTTCTGTATAAAGTATAGCTCAAAATGGCTTGTGCAAACATTTTAATGTTTATTCAAAACATTGCTATTGAAAATTTTATAATTGATTCATAATTTAAGTATTAATACAATGTACTCGCAGCTTTCTACACTGTAAAAACAATTTCATTAAGTTATTGATTTTTGGAATATGTTTAACAAGAAAACACCATTTCAAAATGTATTGGAATACGTTTAACAACAACATCAGGATAAAGTCTCATCTAATGGCGCTTTTCCACTGCATGGTACGGCACGGTTCACTTTTGGGGGGTTTTCCACTGGGTACTGTACCTGGTACCTGATACTTTTTTAGTACCACTTCGGTCGAGGTTCCATCGAGCCGTACCGTTACCAAAACGTGACGTGTAAACTCTGCTGATCTCTGATTGGCCTGAGAAAATCGTCATTACTGCGTCACTGAACTTGCGACACGAGACCCTCCTCTACAGTCATACCCGCTAGATTTAAATCAGCACAGCCAGCGAAGGATCGGACGCAACTTCTGTTTAAACAAACGCACATTTTTGCATCAACCACAAAATAGCAGTGTCGTTGTCTGTTGAGGAAGGACAGATGTTCCTCTCGTTGATAGCCGAGGAGCGGATCCAGCGAGAGCTTGATGGCACGACGCCGAAGGAAAAGCCTTATGTATAACGTTACTTTTGAACTTGCTATATTTTCAGAGTATGTTTTCTGTTTATATTTTTACCTCTGTATCTGTGTTTTGCTTCAATTAAAAACAATCTGATCGAATAAGTGTACCTCCAGACTATATTAAATATGTATCATTGTATGAGCACGTAACGATACCTCTTGAAAAAGACAAATGATTAATGCCGCGATTATAAAAACCATCACATAAATAAAAAAAAACAAGGGATACATTGTACATTTTGAAATATTCAAAAGTTTATTGATAATTCACTTTACAGAACACGCTGCATGAATAGTTAACTAATCAAGTAACGCAGCACACCTGCACGAACATCCCTGCACTCCTCCTCTACAACCTGTGTCACTGCACCACAGTCTCTGCTGCTGGGGGTAAATCACAAGCATTCTCATAGACCTCTCCATTGCTGTTAAAAACATCCCTGCTCTCCTCCTCTACAACCCGTGTCACTGCCACAGTCTCTGCTGCTGGGAGTA